>CAJDSM010019292.1:9237-27559 GCA_903981925.1 Ostrea lurida
TTTTTAAAGAAATATATTATTCTGTGACAGTGAAACTTAACAGTGAAACTTATTTATTTTAACAGAGAATGAAGTACATGTTTTGCGGTAACCAGGAGGAAACGCGGGATTACCAGGGCTACTACCCGGCCCCCGAGCCCAGCGCCCCGCCCGCCTACTCCTACAACAGTAACAGTTTCGGACGGAACGGCTCCATGCTCTACCCGCTGGAGGACACCCACAAAAACATGTACGACCCGGAGTTAGAACCCCTGGACACCCGTCTACGCTCGAGTCGTATTTAGCAATGAATGGCTGGTGTGATTCTCAAAAGGCAGGGGCGGATCTAGAGGAAAATCTTGGGAGCGGTGTGTCGGGAATTCGCAAATATTGTGGAGGATTTGAACCAGAACATGTGTGTGTGTCTGTGTGGGAGGATCTATTTTGAAGAATTTTGTGGTGGATCAAAGAAAAGGAACAGGAGGTTGTGTCTGGCGTCCTTTAGATCTGCAAAACTATTTCAGCCTTAAAACAAAATTATGGGATCTCGCCAGTGATTTTCTGTTCCAAGAGCTCCTAAAAGTGTGCTCTAGATGTTATTGTCACATTGATTGAAATCATATTGATGAAATATGATAGACCAAGTTAAAATTTTGTATTTCCCATTTGCATTTAAACCCACCCATATATAAAAAAAGGAAACAAAGTAAAAAAAAAACTGCCTTAGACTTTAAATTTTATTTGCTGATCATATCTCTCCCCAAGTATTTTTTTAAAAGGTATATCAGATTTGCCAAAGGGAAAACAAAAAAAAAATTTGGCACTGGCCCACATGTAAATGAAATCATGTAAGTGTTATGTACTTCAACATTGATTGTGAAGTAATCATTTGGTACATGTGATATGTTTACGCATTTGACAATACTGTGTATCATTTTGCTTTGTTACATAGGCTGTGTTTTTCCCCGTTGATGTTGAGTTCAAAGATCTATAAAATGTACTAGTATTATTTATTTTTGTCAGTATTTTGTTAAATGATCTATTTTATTTGAAGTTTTGAAATGGATTTTTTTTAATCAAAATATTTTGTTCTAGTCCATGAATACTCCCATTAACACATCATGTTGCTATGTTGTACAAGGTACACGTGTGTAAATGTGTTTTTTAAATACTCACTCAGATTTTATATGTTTAGTATAGTATATACACTGTTATCTTTCATTCATTTGCAAACAAGCAACACATTTGTAAATTTTGCACATGTTTTAAATATTTAGAAACAAAATGCCCTTATTGCAATGGCACGTCTTTAAAAAATACATTTGTCTAGAGTCAATTGTGTGGAGTGAGAATTGTACGAGTATTTTTTCTTCAGATTTCAAGGGATCTGATTGGTTTGAAGTAGGGTAAAGAATCAAATTTGTTAATCTACTTTCATTTTGACACTGCGCTCTTTGTATGAGTACTTAAGATTTTTACGAATCTGCTTGGTTTGAAGAAGGATAAAGATCTACTTTCACTTTGACACTGCTCTTTGTATGAATATTTTTCAGATTTTCACGAATCTGCTTGATTTGAAGTAAGGTAAAGATCTACTTTCACTTTGACACTGCACCTTCATACCCTCTGTTCCCACATGTTATCTAGATAGGATAGAAAACTGCAATCTGTTACGTTATTTTTGTTTTATCTCGTACTGTATTTAACAATAATGATATATGTATTTACTCCAGAATTGTTTGAACTACATGTACATGAGTGAATAGATCTGGATAAAATCTTATTTAGTCAGTTTTGTTTTGGAGACTGTTTTATTTCCAGTGTCAGATTTAACTTATGGCTGTTATATCATTTTTGCAAGCCAAGTGTCCGATTCGCTTACTCTCATCTCCCCCTTGGCAGATTTAGTCGCGACTGAATGGCCATTTAACGGACAATGCGAGTTAACGCTCTTGACGTAAAAACTCGAGTGAACATTTGTATGGCTTTTTTTAAAAATTTAGGTGTACATACTTGTTGCGTGCTTTCTGTTTCAGGCGTAAATCGCGTATTAAGATTTGCCTTTCTGATCTTAACGATTCTACTGGTTTTAATGTCATGCTCGAATCTTAGTCGAGCTTTGTGTCAGTTTATTCCAGCACATTCCACAGATATACTCGCACCTCTGTCATCATTTGGGTTCGAGCACCAGTAACTCGAATAATCTCTAGTAACTGTGTCAAAAACTTTCGATGCTTTCCCCAAAAATGGTACTTCTTTATCTTTTTAGAGGCATAAAAACAGTGGCAAAGTCCGACTAACAAGGACCAGATTCTTCACTCAAATCGAATCCGCTTATGAATGGCGGCAATTTTGATTGGATGCCTGGGAAGTCACAAGCACGATAGTTAATCCTGGCCTAAGGGGGAAATCGAGATGTAGCGAAAATCGGACCTCTGCTGATGCGAAGATCTGTATATATATTCTATTTCATAATCGGGCTACTGCATAAATCGGAATTTCTATTTCAAATTGGTCTTGTCACTCCGACTCGTGCGTTTTTGTTGCCAATGGCGTGCAGTTGCACGAACAGGGCCAAAACCAGGAATTTTCCATTGGGGTGCACAAGACTAATGCAAAAGGGGTCTTGGCCCTTGGGGCCCATTTAGCCCCCTAGCTAGTCTAAGGTTAGTGCTGGTAGGGGGCGAAGTTAGATATTGTCAACTTTCTTTCATGACATGAACATCAATGTCTGCAACAAACAACGGAAACTGTACTTACCAAAAACAAAAAACTTTTTCTGAGTGAATGTAAATAAATCTAGAATATTCCTCTAACTGTAGATTTTTCTCAAAACATTAAAGCTTTAAAGTAGATTATTTGTTGAAACTGTACTTAACCCTACCCCACCCACCCTCAAAAAATTGTGCGAATATATTTCGTAAATTCTTACCATTGTAGTAAATGCTGTCTGATGTGTTTACATACCCATGTTAAGCCGTTTTCACACACTGATTTGACATCGATTGCCCTTTTACCTGATCAAAGTCAGTTATGTGCTCCTGGACGTGTGACCGGCTCAACTGGAGAATGCTTTAACTCCTTCCAAGGCACCTGATTCCCACCTTGTTCGTCCGGGTCGTGTTTGCAGTCACTCTTGTTTTTGTATTCTATTCTGGACATAGTCGAAATGAATCACTGTTCGTTCCTTGCTTTACAAGACAATTCATTTGTCAAGCTGGAAAATTTTTCTCTAAACACTAGAGACAAATTCTACAAACTACAGAACGATCTCGAATCAAAAATTTTACTCCAAGAGAATAAGAGACTCTGCAGTATGGTTTATTTCCCCACATTTTGTTATATTATTAAAGCAGTGAACAGCTACATTATGTTGTCATTAATACCATCATTAATTTCTAGGAAGTCTCAGAGTTTTGATGTAATAAAAATTTAACATGTAGATTTCCAAGTGTGTCATAGTTGTTGATTATTGCCACGGAGTATGTTTTTATTTTTGGGGTGATAGGGGGGGTGTTGATTGTTATTTTGGGATTTTTGGCTAACGATTTTCCAATATGCCAGTAAGGCGACGTATTATTGTCATCGCATACATCCGTACCTACTCTGGGCCCTTATAAGCAGGATACAAACCAAACTGTAAGCTCCAGGGCCGGGATCTTACATCTTGGTACAATCCTATTGTTTTTGAAGGTGAAGGTCTTCGTGTCACTTAGTAGGAAACGTAGGAAGGATACGGACCGAATCGTAAGCTCCAGGATCTTGCATTTGATCACCATGATGAGAGGAAGATGCCTATCGTTTTTCAAGGTCAAAGGTCACTTAATAGGAAACTGAGCTCCAGGATATTACAGCTTGATACAATTGATCACCATGATGAGAGGAAGATGCCTATTGTTTTTAAAGGTCAAGGTCATAGTATCAGCTTGTAGGCAAAATAAAAAGACCAAACTATATTGGGGTTAAGACCTTCAAACTATGTACCAAGTGAAGCATGCCTATTGCTTCTCGGTAAACATAATGATGAATTAGCAATGTATATAAAGGACAGTGCGAACTCTGCTCAAATATGAATTTCACTAAAACCAGTATGGTCGTACATGTATTATTCCACGTTGGGCTTGTTATACCACGTTGGCCTTGCTCTTGTTAGGTGTTAACAACCATAAATGAAGTGCCACAAGATTGATGCGTGTTTCTGCAGGGAAGAGCAGAGAGGGTCCTGTATCGGGCTTTGAGGCGTCATCCAGAAGGTCTGCTATTTTCTCTTCTGAACGCCGAGAGCTTCCCAAAATTAAGCAGTGGCTACCCATTTGTATGTTCTGGGTTTGATGCAGCCTAGACATGAGCTATATTCCAAACCTTGACCTTTAGGTAGCTTTATTGACCTTGTTTGCGATTACAAATTATCACTAAGTCATATGTTGACTGATTTCTTTCATACCCTTTGTTAGACTGTCATTTTTGTACCAGATTTGACGGCGGGTAATGGAGCTGCCGTTCTCTATCTTCTTAATTTCGATCTAAGGGCTCACGGGTGGGTTGTGAGCCCGGTCAGTCAGATGATGCTTATCTTCTCCATGCACATGATCCTGCCTTCGTTTTGTCGGAGGCCTCACGTGGTTTCTCCCTACACGTCGACTTATATATTCTGTTTCTGTTATTTTTTTTGTGTCGCCTGTTTCTGCTGTAGGCAGAGGCGACGATACAGGGATCACTATTGGCGGTGGCGTTTCTAACAAAATACTTGTCGACAGTGTGGCTCAGGGAAGCGCGGAGCGGAGCAGGCGCAGGAGCTTCCGTGGAGGGTGGGCACAGAGTAACAGTAGAGAACTGTATCGTGTAATGGTGTTCCAATCTGCTGCATGTCAACTTTCCCTGTTTGACGAGCAACATTAGAAATATTTCTTGACATCTATAGACAATTTGTCTTAAGTCCTGAGAACCTTAAGATTGAATAAGTAGGCGGGCGACACATGTCTTATTGTCTTCCCTGGAAGACTTGCCACTAAGTTTCTGGATTATGATTACGTTTAACACGCCTATCTATATCACACCGAAATACCGACTCTAAACTCTCTTTCTTTGCAAGTAAAATATCAAAATTTCAAAAAATCATATTTCATACGACTTGTTTTAATGATCTGTTTTAGATTTTCTTGTAATTATTTACCTTAATTAATTGTAAAAAGAAAGTTACGATGCTTACAGATACATGTATGGAACCCGTATCACGATACGAGTCACTGGGCCCTCACTGTCACGCCCCCAAATCGATCGTCACTTCTCTAAACAGTTAATTCTCTAGTGGGATGAAAAACAGATGTTAGAGACTTAAGCTTTCATAGATGTATGCCTTCACTTATACATGTATATAGTTTCAGCATACAGGTAGTATAGCCTTAATTACTGGTACAATGTAGTTTTTTGTTAAACCCTAGTTACTGTTAATACAATACATGTAGTAGTATACTGTATGATGGTGAATACCGTACACCTCAGGCTGGGGCGACTTCAATTTGTACCCTATAATACGAACTCGAGATACCCAGAGTTGCAACAGAACGGAGAGTTTCAACTCATATGTGACATATTTTGACATTGAACTCTACTCGAGGGTTAGTATAGTAGCAATATGTCGGTTTTGTAATGGTACTGCGCATGTGTCAGTTTTCAAACGATGGATGTGATTGGTTGAAATATTACATATATACAAGGTTACTAACTCGGGTACGAAGTGAAGTCGCCACTGTATTAATTTTAACTATTGACTCACACATTCCTAAAGTTGCGATTGGATGACTTTAACAAGAACCAAAGATAAACCGTTTATTGGCAATAAACTGAGTTGTAAAGGTTTTAATATCGGGTTTGTCTTGAAACCTACTGACCATAATGAGAGTTTTAATGCCATGAAAAAGTAATTGCACAAGGAATAATGAAATTAATACAGGAAGAATTCCTTCCTGTCAAATTGCACACGCATGGCAAACGTCTCATCGAAGGAATTCTTTCCACTGAGACTGGTATGCATTACATGTACGTGTACACGTTGTGCAAAGTCTTCCAGTTCAAAGGTCTAAATTCAGGACACAGTAAAAAAAAAAAAGTGAAAACGAAGGTGGTTATATAAGCCTTTTTCTGTAGTACATGTAGTCCATAAAATGCCGATTTTTTTTTTACTCTGTCCCTCAATTCCGCGCCGATTTCAGACTGTCGCTTATTTGTTTGAAATCGTCAATGCTACCAAATGTTACGCTCAAATTTTTAATGGTTTTCAGTTTTATGCCATGTATTTCCGTCTCCCCGTCATTCCAGCAAACAGTCGGGGCATCTTCCAAATTATCGGTTGTGCGATTTTGTTCGTTTCTTTCAAAATGTTTATCATATAGTTGTTTAGATAAATCTTTCATGCTATCTAAAATCGCTATAACTTCACTATTTAGCTTCTCAGCCTTGAGAATGGTTTCCGCATCATCAACACTTGTCTCCCATCTCTCCAAATTCGCCATCACAGCTGCAAAATCATCGTTTTTATTTTCTCCACTGTCCTTTTCAAATATGGTGTAAGCAACCCTTTTATCGCACATTTTTTCTCCACTATCAAGCGTGTCCAGAAGAGAAAGATCCGAGTCACGTGGGCGTACCCCTGCCTCCCATAATGCCTTCATCATTTCCGGTCTCCCCAGATAGACGGCCACGTGTAATGTAGTGGGCAGTTCAGAGTTTCCGCGGTGAAACACAATGTCTTTGTTCAGATCCAGGAAAAGCTCTAGAATATCCTTGTAATTGTGGATAGTCAGGTAATGTACAATGTTATTGCCAAAGTTATCGACGGGTTCAGCCACATCCCTGTCGATATATTCACCACTCTGCAGTAAGAATGTTATCATCTTTGTGAAGTCGGCTAATTCCGGAAATGCGAGGAGTAACTGAAATTGAAATCCCGTATCGGCACTACTTGAGGGATAGAACACCGAACCAGGCCCGCAGCGAAGACCTAAAATAGCCGTCTGTAGTAAAGAGTAACCATCTCCGGTTCTTTCTGTTAAATCCTGTCCCAAACGAACGAATTTCTCGAGCAAAGACAACCGCCCCGCGTAGGCCGCGAGGTGCGAGCACGACCAGAGCTTCCACTTCGTTTTTGTCGGCGTGTGAAACTCGAGGATCAAATCAACCATGTCCTCCCATCCATGAAGGACACAACAATGAAGGAGAGAGAGACCGAGGGGGGCTACACCGTCGTCGGTAATAAGATAATGCAAACAGCTGAATTTTTTAAAGTATCTCATTATCGACAGCAGGTAACATTTACCAGTGCGGTTGGTAAAATTCAAGAACAGGAATTGCTTCAATTCCTCACGAGAGATTATAAACATAGGTTTTTGAGGTGCTTCCACGGGCACCTGTTCTACGGGAACGGTGGGAGGGGTTTGTATTTGTGACGTCGTAAATAGCATGCTCAGCATTTGTGTCATAAACCCAAAGGCACCACTTGGCTGTGTAGAGGTCCCAGGTTCCTCAGACTGAGGTTCCATTGTTTCCACGTTTCCATGGCTACTAACATGCGTCACTCGTATTCCCGGGTCAGTATGGGGACCATAACGATCCAACAGCTCACACAACAAGATATTCTGTCTTTCGTCTTCTTTGTCAGAGTAACGCAACGTCTTCCAAAGCTCGGATAAAATGATAGGCATTTGCTCCGACGCATCACAACCCAACAAAACAGACACAAACTCCACATCTCCCGCTAGTGGATGACGCAGAATGTCCATTGCCACCATCTTGTGACGTATCATGACGTCATCGCTAGCCTGCAGTAGATTTTGTGACGGGTCTTCCCCTTGCAGAAGTTTTTGTGCCAGCTCACCATAATAACGCCTAGGTATCTTCAGTACAACTTCCCCTGGCTTTGGCTCGTAGTTTTGAGTACGCATCAACTCATCCAGCTGCCATTTTCTGCACTGTTTGATTACAATTTCAGGAGCCAGTTTTCCAAATGATATCAAAACAGACTCCAGCACAGTTTCATGTGAAAATTTGTACACGTCGGTCTTTGTTGTCTCCGATAAATACACACCGACTAAATCTTCGATGGCGTCTGAAATATCCGCGTCATTAACATCTTCAGAAATTCTGATCTTTTCAAAAACGTCTTTGAACACGTCTTCTTGTAAATTTTTGGTATCGATATTCCCGAGTAGAAAAACGTACGTAAGGATGCCGTACTTCATCTTCTCGGACAGTACTTTCGATTTCCGCATACTTTCTATGGCAGAATGTAATTTCTCATTGGGGTGTTTGAAATAGGACGTACCAAGTTGAAAAAACTCGCGCCTTGAAAAGAACTGAAAACAAGTCAGTGGAAACCCATAATAGGGATCGGCGGACATCATGACTCTTCTGTCGTGATTCGTGAACGTGTAAGTGGCATCTTCACCATTCTTTCTGGCAAATTCCGTGAAATTGTCCCCACTGAGATCGGAAGCTTTAAACGTGTAATGTTCCTCGAAAGCTCGCAGCATGCTCTCTTTCTCTTCCTCAGTCATTGAATATTCTGAGGAAAAGTCAATGCATTTTTCTTCTTGAAGAATTTCATGAACGCAAAATTTCCTGGCGTCTTCTAGGACATTTTTCCTCATGCCTAACATGGTGACAACGTTCCCAGTTTTGGCACATGAAAATATCACATCCAGCTGGTTCTTCCACTTCTCTACCGCTCCAACGTCCAAATTGGTGAACCCGAGGAAGTCGTCGATGTAGACCACGTATCGGTGATTCGGGTTGATCGCCTTGTTCCATTCCTCTGGATACCTCACGAGAACAGGTATATACGGGGACTCGCACGCCTCGTCGCACATTTCACACATGACTTGGTAAGCTGTGGTGGTCTTGCCAGTTCCACCTTTCCCGGTCAGAATGGCGACGTGGCCGTCTTTTAGCTTCTCTATCGTGGCCTCCACTGCTGACGTCTTTGTGTACACGGGTCGTGATTTGTGTGCCAGTAGAACTGCTTCTGTATTCTCTACAACACAAAAGAAATTGTTCATATAGACTATCATACCAATCAGAGCACGTCATTTCATTTCATACTATGGGGACGTTTAAATTCTGGGAAGGGGTGTATTTTGTGGATTTAAATTTTTGTTTTTAAATACATATTTTTAAAGTTTTTTTTAAAGATTAATTTTGAGGATATGCGTGGTTTCTGTATCATGACGCACACACGCACATATATTCATATTGCTGTTGATAAAAATTCCACCCTTAAAATCTACAAAAATTAAGCCCCCACAAATTCTATTAGAGTTATTGTCTGGCTTTATCAAGGCTGAGGAATTTTCATAAAACATTCACCAGATTGATAGAAATTGTGAGTCACAAAACTATAAAACGAGGATAGCAAGGTTTGTTTTTTTTAAAATCCTCCTAACCTTTACACGTTTTTTGTGAATTTTTATGTGTTCAAACGAATTTTTCTTTTTTTTTTTTATTTTGCAATAGTTTCATTTTCAACCTTCACATTCATGAAGCAATCACATGCGAAATTACACATCATATTACTGTAGACACCAATATACATGTACTTGGAATCATACTACATATTATCACATACAATGTGAATGTTGTTTTTTTAATACAGAAGAGAGAGAGAGAGAGAGAAAGAGAGAGTAAAAAGAAGGGGGAAAACCCAATAGAACAGGGGATAAGAGAAATTGTAGAGAGAGTAAAGTAATGAGAAGAAAGGAAGGAACAGATTTATAGGGGCACATGACATGTAGAAGTAGTAAGAAAAGAAAAAAAATACAGTGTACATTTGAATTAAGGAAGTATTGCGTGGTATCACGTGTTTATTGCACTTTAGTACGGGAAATTATGACATCAAATTAAAATCATGACGTCACAAATTGGACGTTTACCAATTGAACCTTTGAAATGAAAAGTGGCAAATATAAATCGTGCGTTTTTTTTTTTTTTTATTGATATTATTATAAAAACAATTGACATTTATGTTTGAACTTCTCTCTCTTCTCTCTCTCTTCTCTTCCTCTCTCTCTCTCTCTCTCATCTCTCTCTTCTCTCTACTCTCTCTCTTCTCTCTTCTCTCACTCTCTCTCGTTCATCTCTCTTTCTCATAAACTTGCATGTCTAAGTTCATGAGATATGTTAGAGTAAAATCCACGTTGTAAACAAAATCAATAGAGTTAAAAGTTTTAAAAAACTGTAACTTAAAATGAATAAAAATAACAAACCCAATAACAAATCAATACAGAAAAACAACTTTTGTCAAGCAGAAATGCACAAACAATTAATATAGGGGAGCCTTTTCGCTCACTTTCCGAGCAAAGGTCATAATGTTGACACGAGAAACGGACAAGGACAAGACCATACATGTAATGCCATTACGACAAATAGTGGGAAAAAAATATGAAAAGATATCATCTCCAAGCAACTGTTAAATAAACATATATATGTCTTGACATTATTTGAAGTTTACATTTTGAATGAGAAGAAAAAAAATCATTTACCAGAGTTGACGTGGCTGGCATTTTACACCGGGGAGGGGGGGGGGGGTAATGATAAAGTGTCCATTGTAAAATTATGAACCTGACTATCCAAACCGATACTTTTACCAATTAATACTCGCTAACATAAGCTATATTATATGTAAATAAAAGGAAATTCAATGTCAATTACTTTCCAGGGCTGAAATGTTGTCTTCATTTATCAAAAGAATGCTTTTTGAAATATCCAAACTGCTAAAAGCAGTCGTTATAGTCTTTCATTTGAAAATAAATTGAGGTTTTGATAAAAATTTATGCATTATCTGACTTTGTCTTTAATCTATATAATTATAAAACTTCTGCCTTAATCTAAAATTACTAAACACCTTATAAAATACCCATGTGATTTATTTCAAAAAGAATGATATGGGGGGTTGTGCTATGGCAACCGTAGGCACAACTGACCTGAAAACCATATACCTCATACATTTCATAAATACGTTATAGACACTTTCAACTACAAATATGTAAAAATAAAAAAAAAATTCCATGGGCCATTAATTTTTTCAATACACGCTAATCACTTCCTTAAACAGAATTTTTCTTTATACTTAGTCATGTACTACCCAAAACCCTGCACATGGTTATTTTTGAGGCACGAGCATGCATGCTAGTCAGTATAAAACGCACACGCATAGACGATTATGAGCTAAGTATACAATAACCTTTATCCCCCACATATTTTCCGGGGATATTTTACTTCAAAATGTATGAATGTGTGTAGTATTGGTTAGATGTTAATCCGTTTGTCCAATACTACATGCACATCCTACTGTACAAGTTGTTTTGCATTCTTAAGATTAATTAACGACAGTTGAAGCATTCCTTCACCTAAAATGTTTATTCCTCTTGAGTCAAGTGCTGCTCTGTAAAGGAATGTAAAATTTTTTAGTACATCATCAATATGTTGTATATAAATGTATGTTCTAAATGTATAATCCTACGCTTGGTTAATTCGGAATTTATTCTAGCAACTGCAACATCAGTGGTTTAAGGTTTTACGAAATCTTGAATGCTTTCCGGTAAATAACTTCTAGAACTTTCAACTTCTTCTCTAATTTTGTGTTCCGATTCTTCCTGTATTCTTTTTTCCTGTTCATGCTGAGTGTCTGAAATAATAAACAATGTGTAAAAACGTAATCATAGTCCCAAAAACATATAATCAAGTCGAGTGTAGGGCGACACGGACCTCCGACAAAAGAGAAGGCAGAATCAGGTGCCATGGAGGAGTAAGCATCCTCTCGCTGACCGATCGAAAACAAAGTAACGGATTACATATCACAATATTACATCTAAACATCAAAAACTTGATGTGGACAGCACGACTGATTAGATGCGGATCCAGAACAGTTCGCAGGAAGAGGGGTTGTGGAATCCAATTATACTTTTTTCCGTCCTAATCTGAAGGCAGTATGGGGCCACATTCACTCACATGGAGTGCCTTGGCCTAGAGTTGTTAAGCCATTGTTATTATTTTTTATTAATAAAATTAACCCCATTTGTGCCATCAATTTTGACCCAATTAAGTGTCACATCCCACTTAACTTGAATTCACAGAATGGAAGATGTACGTCTCAACACGAATAATTACTGTATTGAGAAGGTAGTTTGATTATTGCTATAAATGAAAGGTCTTACCAAAATAGTTCAGAAAATGATATATTTTAAGTTAGTCAATCTCCAAGATCAAGATCTCAAGTCAGACAAGATTAGGTCTTGGCAGAAAGAATCTACGTGAAGATATTCTTAAAACAAGAGGCCCACAGGCCTTAACGGTCACTGAGTTCAATAGCCCACAGGGAGTCTCTATTTTTATTCACATGTTAATCTTTCAATATAAGCATATGATTCCTATTCATATACACGAGAAGATTATCATTCTCTCACACGATTGTTCAGAATTTTTAATGAAACCCATATTGCTATCTTAATGTCCAGTGGAGCTTGACCTTTGACCTTTTGACCTAAATTCAATAAAGAACATCTTCCGCTCATAGAAGTAGTATATATGTATGATATAGTGACTCTACGTAGAAAGGATAATGCTGCTGGAACCCGGAAACCATATTGCTACTTTTGATGTCCAGTACACTTGACTTTTGCCTTTTGACCCCAAATTCAATAGAAACACCTTTGTTCCTGGGGTAGACCAGATGCATGATATGGTGAGCTAGGTGGAAAGCGCTAACACTAAAGTCTGGGAACCATTCTGTCGGATGGACAGACAACTGATTCCAGTAACACTCCCACCCACCACCAACTTGTTGCAGGGGGTATAATTAATGATAAAGGCGCCCTTCTCATTCCAAATATTCATTTACTTTCCCATTAATATCAATAGCATTGAAAAAGATGTGCTTTTCAAATGTTTTACAATAGAAACATATGTTACAAGTTTGCCCCCCCCCCCCCGGTCAGAACCCCTACCCCCAGGATCACCAAATTTACAATTTTGGTAAAGGCCTTCCTGCTGTACAATTACTCTGCATTTAGTTTCTCTCAAACATGTGCAGTTGTAAAGAAGAAGATTTTGAAAATGGTCACTTTGGGGCAGTTTTTGCCCACCCCCAAGGCCCAGGGGTGCAAGAGACCTGAAATTTACAATTTATGTGCCCCTTGTCCAAAGATGCTGCATGCCAGCTTTGAAAAGAATTGGACTGGTGGTTATCAAGAAGAAGTTAAAAATGTTCAATTGTTACCACATTTCATCAATGACCATTTTGCCCCACCCTAATACTAACCCCTACCCTAGGATCATGAAATTTACAATTTTGATAAAAGGCTTCCTATTCAATCAAAATATCCATTTAGTTTCAACATTAATAATCAATAGCATTAAAGAAGATTGCTTTTCAAATGTTTTATATATAAACACTATGTACAAAGTTTAGCCCGCCTGGGGTCAGAACCTCTACCCCGGGGATCACCAAATTTACAATTTGGTAAAGGCCTCCCTGCTCTACATCACTATGCATTTGGTTTCTCTCAGACATGTGCGGTTGTTAAGAAGAAGATTTTTGAAAATTGGTCACTTTTGGACAGTTTTTGCCCACCCCCAAGCCCCAGGGGTGCAAGACCTGAAATTTACAATTTATGTGCCCTTGTCCCAAAGATGCTTCATACCAAATTTGAAAAGAATTGGACTGGTGGTTATCAAGAAGAAGTTAAAAATGTTCAATTGTTAACACATTTCATCAATGACCATTTTGGCCCCACCTCTAATACTAAAACCCCTACCCTCGGATCACTGAAATTTACAATTTTGATAAAAGGCTCCCTATTCATTCAAATAATCCATAGTTTCACATTAATATCAATAGCTTAAAGGAGTTTTATATAAACACTATGTACCAAGTTTAGCCCCGCCCTGGGGTCAGAACCTCTACCCCGGGGATCACTAAATTTACAATTTTGGTATAGGCCTTCCTGCTCTCACATCACTATGCATTTGGTTTTCTCAGACATGTGCGGTTGTTAAGGTGGAATGCTACACCAGAGAAATTTGACGTGGATGAAAATAGAGGATATGTTAAGCAATATTTTGAAAAGAAAAAGTTTTAAATTCACTCAATTTCGTCAAAAATGAGTTTTTAGTAGAGCAATTTGAAAAAAATTTAAAACCCTGCTGAATCGAACCCACGATCTGCAGTTCAAATGGCAGCGTGCTAACTTACTGAGCTAGTCGGCTAGCATTTAATTTTGGAACTGAATGATTAAAACCGATAGTGATATTTTCATCCATATTTCGAAAGGAAGTCAGCCATTATGACGATGTAGAGATCTACTTAAGAAGAAGATTTTTGAAAATTGGTCACTTTTGGACAGTTTTTGCCCCACCCCCAAGGCCCGGTGCAAGAGCCTGAAACTTACAATTATGTGCCCTTGTCCCAATTTGAAAAAGATTGGACTGGTAGTTATCAAGAAGAGTTAAAAATGTTCAATTGTTAACAGACGACGCACGACGACGGACGAAGACCAATTGCCATAGGTCCCCTGAGTTTACTCAGGATAGACCTAAAAATGTTAGGTTTTTTTAAAAGTAGGTAGAATTTCAGGGTCAATGTCACATCTCGAGAGGGGAAAGGGGAGATGGTTCGTCCTAGCCTAGCTCTACAACTAAGTCGTCCCAGTAATTATTTCAAAATACAGGGTCGATTCAGAAATTGGGGGGGGGGGGGGGGACCAAAATTAGAATGTTTTTCGGGTTGGGGTGGTTAAAAAACTTAAAATGGTATTTTGTTTGAAATGTTTGAACCCTTAATCCTCATTCATTGCTATTACGTGACTTTAGTACAAAGAAAATGTTAAATTAGAATATGGTGATTTTTTTTATATTCTTACCTTTAAGCTCCTTTAGACAGGTCACCTGTTCTTGCTGTCTATCCATAAGGTCTGCAAATTTGAAATAAAAATATCATTTATGTTCAATATCAATATGTAATTCCTTTTTCCTTATGATCAATGCTGTCGCATACTTTTAGTGCACTGGCACTCGACGTATACACAACAATTCTTCCTGTAAACAAAATATTAGCTTATTCTGCAGAAAAATGATCTTGTGCATAACTTCTGAGTCATAGAATAATTTAAACTGTATGATATATCTGTATTTGTGAAAATTTCAAACTTGCAAGTAAAATCACTTAAAAACTTGGGGTGATGAAGTAGCGGTAAAATCAATTGTTCGTCAACCTGGTATCTGAGAATCCTGATTGGAATTAGGCTGATTTTGATAAATTAAGGGTTTATCATTACCATAATGGAATAAAATCTACTACCCCCCCCCCCTCCACCCTCTCCCAAAAATGAAAACAACTGCGACGTTTTGCCATTTGATAGAAATACTAGATTTTGTGTGACGTTCGAAGATTGAAAGACATACCATCTAAGGCTTTGGTCTGAGAATCAATAGCATCTAAATAAAGTTTTTCTTGTTCAGGATCCATGGTCTCAGTTTTCAGAAACTTGACAGCGTCGGTGTACGTAGTGCAACCCCCCGGAATTCCACTCTCAAGCTCGCCTATAATTATACCCAGCTCGTGCCAGATGGCATGAAATTTAGGATCCGAGAGGGAGACGCTGGCCGCATGTCCACAATAGACGTTCCTGATCTCTCTGATTCTATCGATGTTAGCAGAGGTGGATCGATCGGACGGGTGCGGGGTTTTAGCCCATCCTTTTCTATGAGGCGGTATTCGGGATATATTTCTCAATAGCACATACAGTAGAGAGAGATCGAAACCTGCATACGTTCCCTGGAAGGACCCTATTTGAGGGTAGAGGAAATCTCTCTGAGCTTTGTTCAGAATGGGACTGAGGAGCGATCTCTTGTTTTGAAGGATAAGCGGGAACTGGACTTCTGTAATTTGATTTCTGAGAAGGTCCCTGAAGAGATCCGTGCAGGGATCCACTAATAACCGGGATAAACGGGCGGCGTGGGTTGTCTCCTTCGTAGAAACGTATTTGGAGCTCGCCATTGTTAATCTGAAATGTATGAAGATACATATACAATTTGTAATATAATCATCAGTCGGGATTATTGCTGCACAACAGTTCATTTTGAAGCACTGAATGGACGGCACTCAGAGAAAAATAGAACAGGAATTGTCTGGAGATAGTGTACCTCGACATGAAGCATGATTCTATTTCACAATAATTCATCTAAATTCGATTGTATTATATCTCGTTTCGACAAAACTCTTGGCGTATATTACCACGTCTGCTTTAGAATGAGTTTACTTTGATAAGTACCAAATTGTTGCTTGTAAAAATGTAAAGTTCAAATCACTGTAGCAAAGAGGGAGAGAAAAACCTTTACAACATTTGGGTATCGAACCCTGGACCTTAGATGATCTAACCACTGAGCTATCCAGTCCGATACTACAATATGAAATAATACAAAAACCTGTTTATGTCGAGGGTATTAGGGGGGGGGGATCTCAGAGAAAATGTCAGATGTATATGGTATATGGGTCATTATCAAATTTCGCAGATATTTCGGAGAAAGAAATGACAACAAACGAAAAGCTCTAAATTTCAATCCTTTATAGTGTAACATGTTTATCAATCATTAAGGTAAAACATAGCGAATTTTGCAAGCATGGAGTGCACCCCATTGCAAAAAATATGGGGTTAAAGGTCAGCAAGTAGAACAAAACTGTCAATGGTGTAACAATTATGTAATAAAGGGGAAAAATATAAGTGATAATACCATAAACTTAGAAATCGCATAAATAATTGCAAAAAAGCATTGAAAATGAAATATTCTGATCAAATTTTTAAAAAAACAAGTAATTCTAGAATTAGACTGATGCAAGATGTTATATCCGAGACACTAGTTTAAATACACTGCGCTCTTTTTCATGTAATATGTACATTATCCAAAAATGTCATCAAAAATTATTACAGATTAAATAGTCTCATTCCAATTTTAATTGATTCCCTTGAAAAAGTTTGAAACTAATTATATGGTCACATTTGTCTGCAATCAAGAGAATTGTTCATTAACACCAATGACAATGGTGAGTTTGACCACTGACAAGGAAATTACACCACTGACATTATATATAATAAAGTGGATCAAAACATTTAAAAGCTAGAAATAAGTTGATGCAATTCCTCTGAATGATATCATTGATTTTCATTTCATGAAAAAAAAAGTTCAGGGAAAAGTAGTTTGATTGTTATGTATGATGAAGGTCATTGTTAACACTTATGACATGTCGTTACTCCACTGAATGATCATAGTATTTGTGTAAGTTATAAATGCAGTAATAATTGACATCATAGTAAAGACAGGTATCAGTGTAAAAATAATTACTTTCAAACATTTATCTCTATTGGATTACTCCGTTTACCTGATCAAGACAATGAGCTCACGGTGCAGCGGGTTTTACCGGTTGACAGGGGATGCTTACTCTTCCTACGCATTTGATCCCACCTCTGGTGTGTCCAGGGGTCCATGTTTGCCCATGCAACTCTTGTTTTTGTATTCTATTTGGGATTTACGAGATTGATCACTGTTCGTTATCTTTGCCTTTACATTAGCCAGATGTAGAAGTTGTGGTTTCTAGGTTGGGAGCCAAAAAATTATCTAGTGATTATGAAAAAACTTCGTTAATGCTATTAATTTATACTAAGCTAAACTAAAAGAAAGGTATTCAGAAGGAGAATTTACTGAAATTGTAATTTCAATAGTGCAGGCGTAGGGGTAGAAGTTGTGGTTCCAGTTTAAGGTCTAAATTATCATAGTGATATGAAGTTTTGTGCTTTAATCTTGCTGGAATATTATACAAATTAAAATCAAATTCATATGAGGAAAAGTAGATGTACCAAAATCGTGAATTCACAACCTCAGGTAAACATGTATTACTTCCGTCAGTATAACACGTTCGGCTGTTAACAGTCTATATCTCGACAATAGGTTATTTTGATTCAATTTGTATTAATATTTTCTATTACAACTCAACTTGCTATTCGTCATGGAATAACACTTAGTCAATGGAGTAACATTTGCAAAAAGTATAAATCAAATTTTAATTTCCAAGACCATTGTCAAATGTCACAGGCATGCACCATGATTATAAAAGTAGCAATTCATGTTAAAAACACCAACAAATTGCAGAAAGTTGTGTATTAAGCATTTATCCATGCATCTTTTTTATTATTCTATTTTTAGAAAGTCGTAATGTCAATGGTAAAACAAGTTAGTCAATGGTGTAGCACATACAATACCTGGTATATAAGATAAATTCATCTGATGGTTTTAATTATAT
>CAJDSM010019296.1:7858-62539 GCA_903981925.1 Ostrea lurida
ATTGATTTTCAAGGTCAAGGGTCAAAGATCATGGTCACTATTTAGTACTGCCTAAAGATCTTGTGAACAAGGCAGAAGACAAAGCATCCATCAAAACCTTTCACGAATGTTGCCCATAAAGAGAGTATGAAACCTATTGATTTTTAAGATCAGTAACCCAAGGTCAAGGTCACTATTGACTACTCCTAAAAATAATATTGTGAACGTGAAAGAAGCAAGGTCAATCATCAGAGGATCACTGAACCCTCCACAAATATTGTCAAGGGTCAAAGATCAGAGTCAATATTGATTATTACCTAAATATTTTGTGAATTAGATAGTAGATTTTTAATCATTCAACCAGCGGGGCCTCTGTGATGTTGCCACATCACTATACATGTATTTCTCGTTTCCACTCTTTTGGCCCCAAAAGTAATGATGAAATCTCAGAATTATTCAATATCAGATCTGTTGATACTTCATCAAATGAAATAATAATTTCTAGAATCCGTTGTCAAAATACCTTTGATATTTTCTATTGATATATGTAATTCGTGTTCAAAAGCTTTGAAATACAATGTATAAGAAGCAAGGAAGTCTGATATTCTGTTCTACATACTTGAGTATTCCATCATCGCCTGCATGTGGTGTTTATTTGATGTACACGAGCTTGTTCTGCGTATGTCCAGTTCTTGAATTGAGGCGGGTTCTTGTTTGCAGGAGATTGAACAGTCACGCTTTGGTTACTATTTCGCATATTTTATGGTTGTTATAACGATCTGGTTTGCCCATACACCCTTGAGTCAGGTGCGGTTTGACGTGTTTCATAGCAATTGTTAAACCGTACTTTATACATGGGTTTTGACAACGGATTTCTCCATGAACTTTGTTTCGACTACAGGCTCACAGCGGGTGTGACCGGTCAGCACAGGATGCTTACTCCTCCATGGCACCTGATCCCATCTTCGCTTTTGTCGGAGGTCAGTGTTGCCCTATACTTGATTTTGTTTATGTTTTTGGGATTATGATTACGTTTGCCACATTGTTAACTTTGCCAGTTTATAAATATGTACTAGATAATCTATGTTTTACAAATAGAAGAGACTGAATATAATCGACAATAATGAAAAGGTCAAGATAACGAACAGTTATCGATATCATAAATCCTGTAAGGAATATGAAATGAAAAGTTGGGAAACATGGACCCTTGGATATACCAGAGGAGGGACCAAGTGCCTAGGGAGAGTAAGAATCCGCTATCAACCGGTCACACCTGCCATGAATCCTGTAGCATTCGATCAGGTAAATGGAGTATTCCGCTGTCAAAATTAGTGTGTAAAGAACGATCTAACAATTGCTATGAAGCATGTAAGACAACATTTGACCCATGGATAGGTTAAATTGACAAATCAGATCGTTATAGCGACAATAGATTTTGTGAAATGCTGACTTTAAGGGGGAATGAGCCATCGTCATAATGGCTGACTTCCGTTCGAAACATGGATTAAAATATCACTATCAGGGCTATATATCAATTCAATGCATATTTAAATGCCTAGCCGACTAACTCAGTAAGTTAGCATGTTGCCTTCTGATCTGCAGATCGCGGGTTCGATTCCAGCAGGGGTTTTATTTTTTTTTTTAATTGCTTTCTACTAAAATTGCATTTTTTGACGAAATAGAGTGAATTTGAATTTTTTTATTTTCAAAATATTGTTTAACATATCCTCTACTTTTCATCCACGTCAAATTTCTCTGGTGTAGCATTCCACCTTAAATGAGACTGTTGAAACCCCAGTAACATCAACTTGTTGGACAGTTGCCTGCCTCAATTTAAAAACGGATTTAGAATTAGTTGAGAGACATAAACACCATATGCAGGTGATAATGGGATATTGCTTCACGCGAGTTGACGATGGAGAAAGCTTAAGTCATCCCGTTAGTCATAGAATTGAGTGATTGTCAGCCGCTAAAATCTATGAGGAATACAATATGTAAGTAAAAAAGCAGATGTGAAAACTTTTTGGTGTCTTATTTCGAGTTCACTGGCATATATCAACATTCCAGCATATTTCAAATTCAAGTATACACTCTGAATTTTATACAATACACTTCCACTATTGCATCTAAACTTTTTCATTACAAACAAACTTTACAGTACCGATATATTGACCATTTTATACTTAAATACACCTATGTGTTCTTGTTCTTTGTCTTTTTTCAACTGGTGACGTTAATGTATTTAAAAGAAGGTCACTTATTGTAAAAGACCAGAGAACCTCGGTCATTCAATTGGCGACAGACCTTCTCCGTTATGAGTTCGAAGTATGAGTTGTACCAGACGATGGGCTTGGTATGAAAAAAGAACTTGCCAGAATTATAGACAGTTGCTTCTTTAACAAAACAGAAATATAGCACGAGTGCTTCTTACAAAAATTGAAAAAGGAAACTATTCTATCTAGTGAATTCAGACCATTCAAAAAATGATTTTGTTAAGCTCCCACTCTGATTCAACACACAAGTCTACATGAAGTGATATATAAAGCAAATGCTGGAAGTCTCATTGACAATATCTTCGTAGTTTTTGCATAATCCAGGCTCCACAATCTGTTGGAATCCATGGGGCCACGAATTGTGCTCTTTATTTAACTACTTTCTTTATATTCTTTCAGAGCAGAATTAAATCATGTCAAAACCTTTTAGACTGAAAAGGAAACATCTCTACGGCTGGCCTTTAAATTCGACATTTTTTCGACTATATGTGAATGCGTTTTATATTCTAATCACAATAATGATTTCCAATCTATCATATCCCAACGAAACTGAATAAAAGACACCATAGAGTCTTCTTGATGTCTGCTTCGCTCTTGGAATATTTATGCACATTGACCTTAACGGCAAACTAAACTGACTTACAACTTTTATGACAAATGACATTCAACTTCTCCTCATCGTTCAACTTCCATATTAATGTAGCAGTATTCCTCTCACGCTGATATGGGTGATGTCTTCAACTTATCGATACGTCCAGCGATGATGCTGTTTCCAGCTCAGAAGTTTGTTCGCGCGTACGATCAGTTTTTGATCGAGGCATGGCTACTTACAGACCAAGCTTGTTGTCGCAGGGTTTCCAAAAACGTCTACGTTATCCAGGCAGCATTCGTAAATTCCTATGGTTCTTAAACATTAGTTTACCCATATAGACCTGTCCATTAGGATCAAATGCTGTCTGGTGTGCCTTTCATACCATTGTTCTAGGGCCGTATGTGTTTCACAACTACTGATTGCTCCACGGTTGTTTCCGTTACCTACCTGATCAAGATTATGGCTCACGGCCCCGGTGTGACCGGACGAACAGGGAATGCTCACTATTCCTCCCCTAGACTGCCTCACCACTGGTATGTCCAGGGGTCCTGTTTGCCCACTCTGTTTTGTATTCATTTAGGACCTTATGAGATTGATGTATAAAAGTATTAAAATCACATATCGAACACATCAAAACAAAAGTGCGTATCATCTATCCTTCTCTGTGACCAGACGTGATTAAAGAATTAGATAGGTTACACGAGGAATACTGTTTGGTTCCAACTGACAAAGCTTGGAACAACGTTGTTTTTGTTTGGAAGGCTCGTTATTACAACTGCATTTTAAACGAACTTAGCATTAACTCCACTTTTGGTAATCGTACTTACACTCCAACTGCTCTTTCAAAGATGAATTTCTTCAAAATCACATTTCAGTTTTTAAACATATTTAATATCCCAGTCAATGGCACGGATAAATATGAGTTACCGAATATGTACTGGATTTAAAAAACTTCACAAAAATCTTTACAAAGATACATTACTGGATCCAGTAATTGTTCCACCAAGCCCGTCTTTGCTCCTCACGAAACGAAAATATTGACAGCTGTGAAGGAGCAACTTCAGACGTATTGTGCAGCAACATATGCCATAAAAAAATCTAGTCGTTGCCTTTAATTCGACGTCTTCATATATCGAAGACGTTTTAGCTATTGATAATACTAATTTTCATTTTATATATCCATTCGATATATCCGGTGAACTAGAAATAAGAACACCACAGAGTCATCCATATCTTTTATTACTTGGATTTTTCATTGAACATAGCCCATTAACGGCAAAATTAACAACTCAACTTTATGACAAACGGAACGATTTCACTTCTCCTCTCACTTCCCATTATTTTGCAGCAACATTCCATCATTACCTGCAATATGTGGTGGTATGTCTGATTTGATATGCAAGAGCTTGTTCTGCGTTTGGTCAGGTGTTTGAGTCGAGGCAATATACTTACAAACAAGCTGTTGCAGGGGTTTCAACAGTAACGTTTAAAGTCAAGATTTAGCAAATATCAATTACAATGATCCAGTTTGCCATTATAACCTACCATTAGGTTAAATGACGCCTGACGTGTTTCGTAGCAATTGTTAGGCCACTCTTCATACACGGATTACTCTGTTTACCTGATCAAGACATTGGGCTCACGGCGGATGTGACCGATCGACAACGGGATGTTTACTCCTCTTAGGTACCTGATCTAATCCCACATTTGGTGTGCCCAGGGTTCTGTGATTGCTCAGCTCTTGTTTTATATTATGCTTTGAACTTGATCACTGTTCGTTGTCTTCCTTTATCGCATGTAGATAAAACATCGCTGATCCATGTATATTTTAAATGTCGAGTTGAGGGCCACAGCAAGAGATTTGTTCCTCTCTTGTAACTACCCTTTGATTAAATTCTACCTTGTAAGAATATAAAAACATGTCACCTAACAAAGGAGCACAATGGGATAGTATTTATTTGTAAACTTTATGGTTATATCAAATGGATGTCTAATGTGCCGGTGTAGTTTCTGTGTGCTCTCCGCCTCTGGCTTTCATATATCATTGCTGAAGTGTCTGTTTGTTATTTTACGTCCCATTCAATAATTCTTTACACTTTCAAAGACGCCATTCGTTGTATTATGGAAACATAATCCGCTGAACTGATGGTAAGAAAAGTTTGGAACGGATGTGTCATGCCAGGCTTCCTCTACAAAAACAGAGGAACTCGATAAAGATTGAAGATTTAAATGATGTTGATGACCCATCGCCTACGTCCAGTACCGGTAGATATTTTGACATGCAGGAAAAATCAAACTACATGTAAGTACTGTAGATTGTATGAAGTAGCCAGATAGACATGATCTCAATATCAATTATGCCAAAACTAAGACAATGAAAATAGACTGGAAAAACATTGACACTGCCACCGCAGAAAACAAGGAAGATGCAAATTTAGAACCATTTGTATACCATAGCGCAACAACACAATAGATAAGGCAGGGTTTACCAGGAAAATGATTGGCAGATGACTGACTCTTGAACTTGAACTCTTGCACTTAAACAATGTGGAAATTATCTATAAGAACAGCATAAAGACCAACCTGAGAATATGATTGCAGTCCTGTTATATTGCATAGGGATATGGAAATAAAGCTTGATACCTTCAAAATCAAGTATCTGAGAAGAATTCTGAAAATACACTCGTAAGAGAAAATAATAGCCACGATCTGTATGAGACAAGTCACTGTTTATGGTAAGCCGTGTATTTCAAAACATTAGAAATAAAACTCGCATTAACACCAGAAGGGAAAAGGAATCATACAGCCAAGAGAGGAAGAAAAGAAATTGGATGGAATGTACACTACAAAAGAAAAAAAAAAGGTGTTTAACCTTATGATTCCAGCAGGGCTTACAAGTGCAAAAGACATATAATATGTGACAATCATAAACTGTATGGTTTTGCTCTACCAGGCTCCTTATAACACGTATTCACATATGATATTCTAAACTAAACTTTGTTTACCTTTAGACAACTAACTGATGCAAAAAATAGGTAATAGTTTACAATTTATAAGATGTATACAAGTACTCTGAAGTAGATATTAAGAGCATGCTTGGGTTTCTCATGATAGATATTTATGTAGGCTCTTATGGGGACCTATGTCTTTGGCTGTTCCAACAATCTGTTGGTATTCCTATGGGACTAATTGTGCCCCTTAACATGGCAGACCTTATTTTTATATTCATACGAAATTTGTTCAAAAACTGTTACAGGATAAAAACAAAAAACTTGCCGTGTCTTCAACTTATATAATAGGTATATAGATGCTTTTGTCGGAGGTCCGTGTTGCCTTATACCCCCGATTTTGTATATATGTTTTTTTGAGACTATGATTAGTTTAACACATTGTTTACTTCGCAATTTATATGTAGTATTATAATTTTATTCTTTTTGTAAAGCTGGGATATTTGTTAGTGGTATTGTACCATAATTAATGCATCTTTATCATGGTTTGAGGCTAGGACAATTCTTCGTTGTATTACATCAAAACGAAACAAAAGCTCATTTTGTTGTTGTGAATTTGACCAATGCGTAATACATGTAAATCTATGAGGTGTTCAATTAAATTTCTTTGACAGTACATATATAGTAATTATTTAACTTCATTCAACGTAAAATCAAACATGCATATATATTAATACGTCATTGGTTTTTTATCTGTACTATTTTTCTCGTCCTTTTAAAGCCTTATTCCTAGAGATCTATCTCTTCTGTATGCTTTATCTATATATTATCAAGCAGCTTAATATTACATGCCACTAATGATCATACCAGTCATTTCATGCCAATATTCTCCTATAGTTGTATTTAATGAGGATTGCTTGAATTGCAAGATCGCCAAGATATGAACCAGACTTGGGGTTACTCTCTTTATTTCTATCGGTTTATAATTATTAATTAACAAACACTAACATCAGCCAAACATGTTGATTCTATTGATGATTTAACTACAATAAAAATGTTAATTCCGATGTCATGTATCATGATATTGCACACACAAACTGATTTTGTATATTTGAACTGCTGAAGAAACATGTGGCATGAGAAAGGCTATATGTGCCGAATAACGTCTTAATAAATATAAATCTAACATATAAATATATATATATATTATATATAATATATATATTATATATATATAATTTAATATATATATATTATTATATATATATATATTATATATACAATGTTATAATATTATTAAAACAATTAATAATATATTATATATATATATATATATATATATATATATATATATAATATATATTATATATATATATATATATATATATAAATGTATAATAAATTATTATTAAAACATGATATTGATGAATAGATTTCATAAGATATTATAACTTGTATTGTTCGATGTGTACTAATTAACTTCTCATACAGCTTTATCAAGTATCCACACGGGGAGGACTGGTACGGGCAGTGTGTGTTGTCCGTTAGAACTATTACGATTCACCACAAAAATGTACTATTTAAATCATAATTTATCCACATGTAGTGAAACTTAAAGAAGTTATCAATAAAGATACTAAGTAAAGTGAATGTAAATATATACATGTAGCTAAATATTCAGTGTCATTGTCTTAATCCGTGCAATCCCCGTTGTTAGGTTTTCATGTTTCGATAATTCAATAAACAAACCATACACGTAACGAAAATCACAAGATATCAAATGATTTATAACGCAGAGGAAGTTTTCACACCATTGTACGATTTGTACTTTTCAAACTTTGGACTCTTTCTGAAGTCAACATTTTCACACAACCATTACTACCATTTAATGATTCAAAATATGAAATTTCGTAGAAGAAGGTAAAACAATACTTTCTCTATTGAGTATGCGATAGTAATGTGTACTCAGTTATCTGTAATTATATATAGACTGGAAAGTCCACTAGGTAATTTTTAGGTAAAGGAAGTCGCATTAAGGTAAACCGCTGACTGTTAAAACAGTTTCCAGGGATAAAGGTTGTCACATTATCGTGCTTGCACATTTATTCTTCAGAATCTGCAGCGGAACGTTGAAGCTCACACCTAAGATTTCAATGTAAGTTGATAATTTTGTTGCTTCATAAGTTATGTATTCAATCTCGTTTGTATCAAAATTCACCCACTGTTTTTCCAAAGGGAAAAGCATCTTGTTTAGTGATGTCTTCAGAATTGCTATCATTCAAAGGGATAACTTCAAAGGTTAAGCGGATGGGAAGTTGAACAGGAGAATTCAGCCTGAGGCACAAATACATTTGTTTTCTTCAGTTATGAACTTTAACAAATAAAAGTAATACATGCATTGTAAAAGAAAGTTGATGAACATAATTGCTTTGACAGTACAAATCTATAGCTAATGCTGTACAGAATACAAGGGATGTCTTTTGGTATAAATGTACTAAGTTTCACAAAAGTACAATATTCTTGTATTCACAATTCGTCACACACGAACAAGTAAAGTGCACCCTCCTCTTGCAGGGAACGCTACTGTGTTCTATGAGAGGGACCCCCAAAGTAAGAAACCTAACACAACTACAATTCAAATTATACCACAAGTTACAGACTGATGATAAATTCCTTACCTATTTTTCGCGTCCCCTCCTCCTACTTCTCGTTTTCTTATAGGATGTTTCCCACGCTTGTTGCACCTCTAATATGGAATGTCTTTACCAATACTAGATGAATCCAGTGTCTCCGGTGAAGCATTGCATGGACACGAATTGTGTACCCTTATTAGCCGACTTGGACTTCTTGAAAAATTCTTAAAAACCGAACATTAATTGAGTTTTCTTTTATTTGAGCTTATCCTTATGAGGTAGAATTCAGAACCTTCGACATGAGAAGATAAAATATCTTGCTGTGGCATTTACGAACATATTATGTCTATTAACAGTGTCCATTTTTATTCATATGTTGATGCGATATATCCCAGTGAACTCGAAATAAAGGACACCACAGCGTCTTGTATTTGGATATGCTGTCAAAGGCAAACTAACAATAACTTTGTGACAAACGAGATGTCTTTATATTCTTCATCGTCAACCTCCCATATCTATATATCAATGTTCCACTATCACCTACATATGATGTTTACGTCTCTCAAGTGATTCGATGCGCGGTATCAAGTTTTCAGAATGATCATTTCTGAAATCGAGGCAAGCCAACAAATAAATTGATGTTATAGTAAATGTCATATTCTTTATAAAGATCTTATTTGCAAAAACAACTTGTCATTAGGTAAAATTCTATCTCACGTGATATATCAATTGTTAGATAGTTCTTTACCTATTGATTTTTACTACGGTTTACTAACTGCTTTTAGCTGATAAAAATCTAGGGTTCGCCTTGGGTGTGACAGGACAACAGGGGATGCTTACTCCTCCCTGGCACCTGACCCCATCTCTGTTTGTCCAGGGGTCCATGTTTGCCCTACTATTCATTGTATTTTATTTATAGATTTATGAGATTGGTCACTGTTCGTTTTCTTTACTTTTCAGACATTTCACACTTACCAAATATTTAGTATGATTTACTGTCAAGGTCTTTCAATTTCAAAACTGATTCTAAAATTAACTTGGGAAGCCAGAAAAGGCAACAACCAATGAATAGTGTGCAGTCATGAGATTTTTAATTATGGCTAAGGAAATGAAACTGAAACCGACTTTGTACTTATATAATCTCTACTATGCCAAATTAAACAAATACATGTACGCATGAAGATAAATTCAAAGCGAATCATTTTCAAAAAGTGGAAAGACAGAAGGCATTTTTTGAAATCGTTTATTTTCCAGTAAAGTTTTGCGAGTTTAAATGTACATGCACACTGCATTTAAATGTGACTCTTGTGTCTGCAGAAACGTGACAGAGAGCTAAGATTAGAAACTTTTCATATGCTTGATAAAAAAAAAACCATGTAGATCTTAAATTGATAGAATTTTTCATGCCTATGAATGTTTTTATGTAATGAGGTTGGATAGAGAGGGGTACTACCTCGCCCTTTTCCCGCCTTTCTCTCCCATTTCCCCGCTTTCTCTCCCCCCCCCTCGGCCACTCCCCGGGCGGCATTCCACGCACTCCTCCGGCGGATCCCCATTTTCTTTTATCGCCTTCTCTCTTACTGCACCCCTTTCCCCCCTCTCTATTACCATATTTGTCCCGACTTAAATTTTTGAATTCGAGTTGCATTATAAATATTATCAACTTATCGATTCACATGTAAAATATGAACAAGGAAGTGTGACAATCATAACACCCATGCTCAGAGAAGGAAAGAAAGAAAAGAATTGGAGAGCGAAGAGAGAGAGAGAGAGAGGACGAAGAGAGGAGAGAGAGAGAGAAGAGGAGGAAGAGAGAGAGAGAGAGAGAGAGAGATGCATTTTCTCGATAGTCATGTATGTGATAAATAATCAACGTGGTGAGAATATTTCACAGACTTAGTGCGAATGTCGTGAAATGACACAACTGTCGAGTGATCGTTTCTACAAGGGCTGTTCATTAGATAATGACACTAAATGTACTTCGTTAAAATTTTACATCAATTATTGTTGTCTATACTACTGAACTGACACAAATACCAAATCATTTCCAAGACAACTTAGTACACGATAATGCCCCTGCACACACTGGAAAGTACTACTCGAATACTTTTTGCATGAAATTGGCATGCGGCAGCTGGATCACCATCTTTAGTCACCAGACTGATCGCCATATTACTTTCTCAATTCAATGTCTTCATTCCCGTTCCGCACTAAGTTCAACAGTGCATCAGTGTCCGAGGAGTTGAACTCTTTCATTTGTTGTTTGTTGAATACGTACCATACTTTTCACTCCTAATGAAACGTCACCAGCTGTAAATGAAATACCACAAAGTTAGACCTTTAGCGCTCAGGGCCGTAGAATCTTGTTTTTTAACGCGCAAACGGCTGCTGCAACAAAATACCTCCGTTTCGAAATGGCGATTGGCGAAGGAGTAGTCAATATTGGTTTGACGCAGCGATGGCCGAATGAAACTAGAGCTCATTTGTTTTATATATTGTGAAGCAAACACTCTACCACTGTGATTCCGCGACCGGTAAACCTTTTAGGGTAAAGAGGGTCTTCCCAAAGCTGGATAGAGATTTATTAGATGTGTAGAATTTAAGGGTGATTCTTTTAGGGAATATGGATAAATCTGAAAGAATAATATACTATTTTGCGTGTATTCAAATCCCTTATCGTCTCATGCCATGATATAGCTCAATCAGAATGGGAGATGTACATTTTGGCCACTGTTTACGATGATTTGTAAAAACTAATGTGGTGGGACTATCATTGTGTTACATACTTCATTGTTTAATGTGGCATCGAATTTCAACGTGCTTTCAATGATCACGTAAATTCGACTCAATAACCAACGCACCCGGCCAACGTATCAATGAAGATATGTGAAACATACAGCGTGTGATAATATTCATTTAGTAAACATACAATATTCACAGACTTTAAAAATAGCTTTTCAGCGGTTGTAACTTATTTTGCAAGCCTTCAAATTCAAAGTGATCATAGAATACCTCCAATGGTTCCACAGAAATAGCGAGAGAAAAACCAAGAAAAGTTAATAGGTTGCACATATCTAAAAGATGTTAATATTGCGATTTGCTGTGCAAACTGGGGATGAAATAGATCATTTTTCTGGAAAAGTTTGATTGAGTATTTATTAAAATACATATAAATTTAATCATACAAGAGAATAGTCAGCCGATGATGCATCACATTTCGTTTAGATCACTTTCCAACCCTCTGCAACTTTTCAGGATGTTACAATGGGAATCAATTTCTACCTCTTTCGCCGACTCCATCTTTCCCTTTCGCTTGCTTTCTCTTATTCTTCTCTGATAATACATGTCTTAAGAAAAACTGCTTCGTATTTGAAAACGTTGGCATTTGTCGAATGTTATTCCAGATGATGGGCTTAATATGAAAAGGATCAGAGCTATGCCTTGTCAGAAGGGATACCTTGTCAGAAGGGATAAAAGTATATGAGGAATAACAAAGTCGCATAATCAAAAGTGGGTACAATCTATCCTCTTGTGTTTGGTAAAACAGAATAAATAGGTTACACGAGGAATATGTTTTGGTCCCAGCTGACAAAGCTTGCATCAACATTGTCTTTGTTTGTGAAGCTATTAAATTTTGATGCTTATTCCACATTTGATAATCTTTCTAATACTCCTTTCAAAGGATAAAATTCTTCAAAACCATGCTTCACTTTTAAACACATTAAATATCCAAGTTAACGGGGCTAATAATGTGAGTTACCGTACCTATGCTAGAGGCCAAAAATTTACAAAACCCTTACAAATAAAGATATAGTGCTGGATCCAGTAAATGTTCCACCAAGCCCCTATCTTTGCTTCTCACGAAATCATTAACTGCTGTGAACGTATTTTGCCACGACAAATCATGGAAGTTGTGTAAATCAAATGTGGATTTTGAAAAAAAAAAAAAACATGCAAAGAACTTTTAGTAAATTTAAAATCAATCTTTTTTCCAATCAACATCAAAACGTATGAATTTCCAACACTTTAAAAACGATCATTTCTTGCCATAAATTAAGAATCAGACTTCCTGACATCATAGACAGTTGCTTCGTCAATAAAACTGAAAAAGGGAATATTCTTGTGATCAGCCATTCCAAAAAAATTACCAGGGGTATTATGTTAAATATCACTCTGATTCTACGCTGATGTGGATATCAGACAGATTCAGTGTTCGGGTATTGGACTTTCCATGAACATGAATTGTTCTCATTTAGTAGCTGACCTGTTTATATTCATGAAAATATGTGATACTCATTTTGGTGCATCGTATGTGACACATTTCGAAAAATGGTTTCTTATCAGCGATGCCTAAAACCTAAAAGTTTGGAAAATCAAGGACAATTTAAAAAATAATAGAAAAGGCCTTCAAAAGTCGAATCTAAAGTCAAAAGACAGTAAAGAAGAGAAAGTCTCAAGACAGCAAAGAAGAGAAAGTCAAAAGACAGTAAAGAAGAGAAAGTCAAAAGACAGGAAAGACAGAGAAATCAAAAAGAACAGTAAAAGAGAAAGTCAAAAGACAGTAAAGAAGAGAAGCTTTGCATGAGGGAGATGCTCCTACATTTCAGAAATTTCCAATGTTTTGTGACGTTATATGGAATTACATTTTGTATCAAATCAACAGTTAGATACCGTCTAACTGGGCTTATGATATCCTTGGGGACGGACGGATCGTCCCCCAGCAGTGATACTTATCCAGGAGTATAAGAGGCAGAATTAATTCTATGGCTTCAACGTGAAAAGAAAAATCTCTTGCTGTGGTCTTCAACTCGACATTTACATGTAGATATGTCGACGATGTTTTATCTATTAACGAAAATCATTTTTATTCTTATGGCAATTCGATATATACCAGAAAACTCGGAAATAAAAACACTACATTCTTCTATATCTGCTTTGTACTTAGATATGTTATTGAAGATAGATGTTAACGACAAACTAACAACTCGACTTTATGACAAACGGTATGACTCCAGCTTATACATCATTAACTTCCAATTTTCATGCAGCAATACTTATTACTGATAGAAAGGTTGATATTGCAGAGGTTTCAACAGTCTCGTTTGAAGTCCGCATTTCGCAACTTCTATGGTCGTTATAAAAATACAACCTGTCGATGGGTTAAACTGCTGACATGTTTCTTGCCCATTGTTAGGCTGTTTGACTACAGATTACTCCGTTTACTTGATCAAGATATATTGGGCTCAGGGCGAGTGTGACCAATCGACGGGGAATGCTTATCTACTCATTCCCACCACTGGTGTGTCCAGGCGTCCATGTTTGCCCTACTTTTAACTATGCTTCCTTTGTAGGAGTTATGAGATTGGTGGCTGTTCTTTATCTTCAACCTTTAGAATACAACAACATAAAATTCAAATCCTTTCGCTAGTAAAATAGTGTTCTTTGAGAGAAGACAAAGATTCTGGTACTGACTAATACACGTACAATAAATTGAGAACTACTGTATTACACTTTGACTTAGTGGACCTTTAGGAATAAATAGAAGGCTTATACAGACAATGTATGTTGTCTAAACCTTTTCTAGGATTTGTTAAAACATACCCTTCAAGTCTAATCTATTCCAATATAGAAAAAAGAGAAAATACACCTTTAAAAAGCAACCAATCTTAATTTTTAGGGTCAGGAATCTTTTTTAGATCGAGAAATTTTCAAAAAGTAATAATTGAGTATCATTGACAGAACAAAACAAGAAATTATTTAATGGTGGTATTCAAGGTACCGCAAGTAATCGATCCATTTCATAAAAAAAGTAAATTCTATTTTTAGATTTTTCTGAATCATCGGTATTTTTAAATGCTGGGAATTTGAAACGGGAAATTCCACATTTCGGCAAAATAGAGTTCAACTATATATATTACTTTCTAGATGAACTTTCCTTTTATATATTCATGCATGCCAGTTATAAACAGAAAACACTATTATGTTAATACATTAATAAATATGTCAGATGAAAGTATACTGTGTGACATAGGTGTTGAAACAAAAAGGTCTATAAAGATAAAAACCAAACCAAATAGACACTCTTTAGGGAACACAAAGATTCTCAAAAACGAGCCTAGATATAAGAATAACATGGATGTTAATGAAACACTGCCTACTAACTGAAAATGTCGGTAGTTCTTCAAATCAAGCGTACTCTCTCCTCATGAGAAGATATATGGTAAAGATTAACATTTAATTGCATGTATTTCAACCCATAGTCTCTCCTCAAGAAAATATGACATTAATATTGCTATATTGCAAATATTTTATAAAGAGCAATGCCGAAAACTCCACATAAAAATATGTCTAAGCTTGTAATAGTACAAAAACAATAAAAGGATTGAGAGTCACAATTAGTGCATAAAAACAATTTTGTTTTGGTTTGTCATATTGAATACAAAATACATGAAAATTACTATCATCAATAAATAATACCAATAACAATGAAAGTATGCAAACATGGACCCATGGACACACCAGAAATGGAATCGAGTACCAAGGAGGAGTAAGCATCCACATGACTGATAACACGCGACGTAAAGCCTTTATCTTGTTAGGCCAATGGAAAAGTCCGTAGTAAAACAAATCAGCATATAAAGACATGTGACATTATCATTTCAGCATTTCTGAAACGCCAAACGTTCTATTCTAATATTTGTGTTTTCAGTTTACAATTTCAGGTCATATTTGTAATTTTATATTCTATTTTAAAACTTTTAAGATCTTAATATTTTATATGAAAGTGAATCCTTGCATAGAAGCGTTAAGATAACGCAATTAAAATAGAATTGTTGTATCAAAACTTAAAATAGAAAAAAAATACGAAAACAGAATTGTTAATCTAGAAGAACAAAGTTGAATGAAAATAAAATTGTTCAACCAATAACTAGAATTGATGTTACAAACTGAAATGCGAAAAGTTAAGATTTCAAACTATTATTAAATTGGACACAAATGCATGAATCTTTAAGTTATTTTTTATCAATCTGCAGCCCCTTAAACGCAATTTGAATTAAAAAGAGCAAACGCTAAACTAGAGTTTTAAAACTGCTTGTGAAATACCTTAGACTAATACCTAAACAATATCAATACTTGACACATAGGCTATCTCTATCGCGTGTCCGTCGTAATCTGGTTTCTACTGTACATTGTACTTTTATTACCAAGAACCATAGGGGTCATAGGATTAAAGCTTTTACTTGAAAGTGATTGCACAATAATTGTGCAAGCATAGAGTGACAGGATATACGTACTTATGTAAACACAAATAGGTGATGTGACAGCTGTTGTGATAATATATAATTGTAGTTACTATTTTATTTTACATCCGATATTGTATTTTACATCCGATATTGGTTTTATTAAATACAATTGTAGTTTAAATCCATCCTTAGTGTATGTATACAATCAAATTGCAGAATAAAAAATCTATTATTATAAAGCAAATAATGTATTATCTTAGGTGGTTATTGGGACACATATAAAAGTTTATTCTATTCTCCTTTTCGAATAGTGAAGAAACAGGACATGTCCCAACTAGTTCCAACTAATTTAATGTCTTGCATAAAAAGGCGAAGATAACGAACAGTGATAACCTCGTAAGTCCCAAATTAAATACAAAGCAAGAGTTGGGCAAATACGGACCCTGGATACACCAGAGGTGGGATCAGGTGCCTAGGAGGAGTAAGCATCCCCTGTCGATCGGTCACACCCGCCGTGAGCGTATTGCCTTGATCAGATAAACAAAGTAATCCGTTGTCAAAATCAGTGTATAAAGAACAGTTTAACAATTGCTATGAAACACGTCAGACAGCATTTTACCCAATGGCAGGCCATACTGGCAAACTAGATCGTTATAACGACCATAAAATTTGCAAAATCTGCCTTTATATGTGAATGTTGGAACTCTTGCAACAACTTGTTTGTAAATAGCCCGCCTCAATTCAAAACCTGATCAGACGCAGATTAAGCACTTGCATATCAAATAAGTTGAGAGAACATTTGCATGTAATGATGGAATGTTTCCACATAAGTTGAGATGGAGAAGCTGAAAACGTCCCGTTTGTCACAAAGTTGAGTTGTTAGTTTGCCGTTAATGTCTATGTTAAAAACATAAGTAAGAAGGATGCAAACATGGAAGATTCTATGGTGTCTTTTATTTCTAGTTTGCTGGGATATATCGAATTGACATATGAATGAAAAATATTATTATCAATAGATAAAACGTTTTCGAAATATCGAAATGCCAAATTGAAGGCCACTGCTAGAGATTTCTTCTTCTCATTTAGCTTTTGAATGAATTATGCCTCTAAAAATATCTTTAAAACGGTCAGCTAACAAAGGAGCACATTTCGTGCCCATGGGAATTCCAACAGACTGTTGGAAGACCTTGTCGTCGAAAACTATAACGATATTGTTAATGTGGAACTCTAGTATTGCTAGAGTACTTGTGCGTAGAATCAGAGTGGAGTTTAAGTGATTTATAGAATGACTGATCACCAGAACTGAATATTTCCATTTTTGTTGAAAAAGCAACTGTCCATAATGTAAAAAAAAATCTAGTCTTTAATTCATTGTAAGGAATGGTCGTGTTATTATTGTTGAGAAGTCATACATTTTGATGTTGTAGATATGAGAAAGGTTCTGAGATTTCAAATTTTCTAGAAGTGTTTTTACAAGTTTTTTTTTCTTCCAGAATCCATATTTGCTTTACACTACTTCTGGCATATGTACTTGCACAATATACATTCAGTTGTTCCTTCACAAATTAATGTCAATAGTTTCGTGAGGAGTAAATGGTGGAATCTTTACTAGATCCAGTAATGTATCTTTATAAGGGTTAATGTGACGTTTTGAAATTCAGTATAGGTACAGTAATTCATATCCATCCGCCCCATTGACTGAGATATTAAATGTGTTTAAACTGAAATGCGATTTTGATGATTTTCGTCTTTTGGAAGAGCAGTAGGAGTGTCAGTATGATTACCTAATGTGGAATTAATACCAAATTCGTTTAAAATACAGTTGTAATAACGAACCTTACATATAAAGACAATATTGTTACAAACTTTGTCAGCTGGAACCAAAACATATTCCTTATGTAACCTATCTAATTCTTTGATCACTTCTGATTTACGAAACACGGAAGGATAGATGGTGTTCTTTTGTATGAATATGTCTAATACGGGAGTTTCATATTCTTCTTAGACAAGGTATCAAGTTCTTTTTCAAATTTGGCCCATCGTCTGGTATAATCTTTGACAAATTTCGTAATGGAGATGAAGGTTTGTCGCCAATTGAATGACCGAGGTTCTCTGAATTTAGGACCTTTTAAATGAGTTATCTCGGGTCCTCATTTCAACTATCACCAGGAATGACATGTCCAGCTGGACTAAAGTTGAAAGAAGACGAGGGAACAAGAACACTTCGGTGGATTAAGTATAAGAGTGTCAATATCTAGGCACTGTAGAATTTGCTTGTAATTAAAAAGTGTGGATGCAATAGTGGAATGGATGGAATGGTGGAATTATATTTGTATGAAATGTGTAGATTTAAAGAAATATGCCGGAATACACGACTATATTCTGATGTTGAAGAATCCAAGTATGGACTAGTTTTGGCGTCTTTTAATAACGTATTCAAAACTTTCAATGAAACAGAGTAGTTTTGTGCGAATGTGATGTGAACCTAAATGTAAGTTGACGTAAAGTAAAAGTGATATGATGTATGTTTCACATTCCATGTGTAATTTTTATAGGGGACGCAGCTTGGTAAGTGTTGTCCTCATATAGTACACTTCTGTCCTCACAACGCCCATGACGCCGGCCAAATGGTTAAAAGTTGACAAAAGTTCACAATTTCATTGGATTGTTGAGAATATTACAAAAAGTTTACATGTATTTCATTAGTTCGACCCCATGGGTATACATGTACTTGCATGTATCTAGATCTAGTGCCAACATATCTGAGTTTATGATTAAAATATAATACTTTATGCTTATTTTATATCAGTATTATATTGACGATACCTTCATTTTATTTCCGGTATATAACATACATTTTATCAGGAAACTCTAATTGATGTTCAATGTCACATAGTGCAAACCAGGAAATAAAGTCAATATTTGCGATAGAAAATGAAGAAAGATCTTAGGTGTGCATCGGAAAGAGGTACATCTAGATGATTTGACAATATTCACTTCATGGTTGTTCGTCTCAATTATTTCAACAAGGAACTCAGAGTTATGTAGCTTGGTTCAGTCCTATATGTCGTTATATGCAATACAGTGTTATATGAACATCCATTATATAGTCAACTGTAGATGATTTCGTTAATGAGCAGTCTGGTTTCACTATAGTGTATGTGAACTTTTGTGAACAATAAAGGCAACCAATTTGATACGTTTGCTTGTATCATAAAGCAGAATTTAGAACTCTGAGTATCTGATAAAGGGGCTACAGACAAAAAACATCGACGGCTCCTTCCAAAATTCACTTTTCACCACAGTGGAGGTTAGATACACCTGGGTATCAGGCCCCCACTGAGTAATGTTAAACCTGTTCAAATCTTTATTATTATTATCATTAGATCGAACTGCAGCTGTAAAAGCACTTTATAAAGTTGAAAAATGATTAAACGTGTTGGCAAAAGGTATTTGACGAACGGTAACAAGGGGATTCGGTATCTGTTGACATGCACTGGACTGATCCAATTTCTGGCATGAAAGATTTGACATTTCAAGGTTCCTTTACTGTTTGTGATATGTTTTGACCTAATATCCTAAAAATATTGTTGACACGTGGGTACGACAATAAACTACACCTATCGTGTATCCGATGTAATCAGTCCCTATGTACGTAAATAAACTATACCCATCTAGTATCCGAGGTACTTGGGGTACATTTATATTTAACAACATCAATACACATCTGGGTTTTAGTTTCTATATTCTGATGTCTAGTATGATTTCGATAATCTAGTATGATTTAAAAGTTTTGGAAAATATCTTGGATACTAAATTTATCGTCTATGTCATTGCCCCCAGGAACATCGTGATATTTATTTTAAGATGATGATTTTTGATTGGTTTCTTAATAATGTTTTCTTTAACACGGTCAATGTGTGATGATAGTACCGAAAAACGGCACCAGCAGACATAATAAAAACAAAGTCGTAACAAGTTGTGAATATAGTTTTTACAGTCTATACACAATGGAACAAAGACACATTTTGATTGCACAATTAGAAACGATTAAGTGACAATCAAATTCAGGAATAAAGAACTACGCAATACGTATAAACGAGTGTATAGCTTCATAGAGCCCCTGTCTACGTTGACAGTAATTTGTCATTTTGCCAAGGTATTACCCCGATGATTGAATCTTTACCAGAGCTATTAGTATGACTGTTGACATCGCCGGGGGCTTCGGAGAGATGGTCTAAACCTCGGATGCACTCGATAGAAAGAGAGATAACGTCCTGGCGGTACCAAGAATTCATACCTATGTCAAAGGTAGTAAAATTAACAAACCTGACATTGTTCGAAATCAGTGAAGGTTTTATCTTCACATTTTAATGGCTTTTGATTAACGACTGTTGAACCCCCTGTGATTAGATACATCCCCGTATTAAACTGCTTTTTGTATAATCGTTTGAAAGTGCGGATGGGTCTCAACATGCAGAATTTCTTTGTTGGTTTATTGTGACACGGTGGCGGATTCGCCTCACTCTTTTTTCCGGCTGTCAGATGCTGATAACATCGTATTTGGGGTGTCATTTCTCAACAAGATGCATGGTGACAATGTTTTATTTGAAATGCCATAATTTGTGATATGAAGATTATACTTTGACAAAACAAAAGAATCCACGATACTACTTTAAAATTCATATTTTTCTAACTTAATTGGTATTACGCATATACATGTATATATAAAATTCATATTTTCCAACCTGGTATATTTAGCATATATACACGTATATATAAAATTCATATTTTCTAACCTTAGATTTAGCATATAATATATATATATTATATATATATATATATATATATTATATATATATATATATATATATATATATATATATATATATGTATTATATATTATATGTATGTATTATATATAAATTTTATGAACCGGTTTCCAAGTTAGATAAAGATTGAATAAGATAAGTTAAAATATGATTAGATATTCTTTATTTCCTCCAATCTAATGGACAGTTGTGAGAAATTATAACTAGAACATACAAACAATACATATGAACAAAGTTACATTTTGCGACAATCAAAAATAAAGATATTTTTCAATTTAAATACAAAATTTGAAACAATTTGCATTACCTTTTTCCATTTATCATAGGACAAATTTCTAAAATTAGTACCATTGGTGCACCCCAACAGAGATTCAATACTTTGGTTTTCAAAATCAAGAATATATTTAGGATATATCGCGTTTTGCGACATCGATTCTCAACTTCAGATACAGAATAGGGCAATGTTAGTTTCAAGAAGAGAGCGATCATATGAATACCTACCCGTTAATGATAAATGAAATTTTTACTCAGGTGCAAAATATCTCTAGACTACAGTTGAAATATATAGACTATACTAATAATGTTTGTAACAATGGTAATGAATAGTTTATTGATATATCTTGGTTGAAGACTATCATAAGCTTTAAGTCAAAGCGATGTTTAGCAACCTACGGAGAACAATATGGGTGAGATGAATACATGTATTTTGTTTCAGAGGTTAGCTAAAGCATCGTACATGTATAGTGAATGAATCGCTTTATCCATTGAATGAATAATTCAAACCTCGAAACCAGTTTCGAAATGATACCTGCATGGTCGGCTGTAATAATGCAGGTTTAAAATGAAAATAAATTATTTTTAATTATTGTCATTACCAGGGCAATACAATAAAAGTGCACAACCCAGGAAAATTAGTTTTCGTTTATTATATGATTGAATAATTTAAAACATGAAAACCAACTCAGAAACTTGTCAAATGATAATCGGTCATCTTTATTTACAATATAGTGCTATTAAGACGCGAGTGTTTATTGAACTACCAAAAGTAATCAATGCATTTATTTAGAAATTCCCAATTTTATCTTTGGTTTGACGTTGAAAGACAACATATTTTTTTTAAAAAAACGAAGAAAATGAAAATTGCTATGGAATGCAATTTATTCTGATGATTTTTCAATTATGTCCAAAAACAGTGGAGAAAATTTTTAAAGAGTTATATGGGAAGGGGTAATATAGTTCAACTTTTGAACATCATAGAAAATTTGCAAATACCCTTTTAAAAATAGATTTCTTAGGAATTTATTTCAACTAATCTAAACGAAAATATTTCAACTCACGCATCCTTTTTTTTTTCTTTTTTTTTTTTTTTTTTGTATCAAGTGTCCCTAAGGACAATGTTCTATCTATCTTCTTGTTGGATCGCAGCCATTCAGGAAGCTCAAAATTATTCCATCATACGCAAAAACAAATTACTGTGATTGTCATCACTTTAGCAGAATCTCAGATATTATTCCGTTGCCTCATCACGAGGAAAGGTCATGCAAATCTCGATCTGGCCGTTTCGTGTTAGATATGAATAAGGAACTGCATTTTTGTGGTCTTGATTTGCTTGATTTCAGAATTAAGAGTGGCTTTCTCTATATATGCACAACATTAGAAAAGTTGAAGTCACGTATCCGAGTCCATAATACATGTACGAGTGCTAAGAACAGGGATGCTATGACTTGAAAAATGCCTATTGAATATCAGATTTTAATTCCATAATATTATATAATGCTGATATTTCATTGTCTGGTAAGGCATTTCTCTAGAAACATCGATTGGATTGCTAAGTGATCAATGTGTGTATCTACACATATAAATTGGCAAAGGCTTTAATGCAACATTCTGATGTGTCACTGTGACATTTAATTTCAGTAAATACACAACATAGAATGAAAGCCCATGATACATCAGAAACACGAGTTTGTTACACAGCATTAATGTCTTTTTCAGTAGGGTAGAATAGTAAGCTGGTGAAAATTAAGAGGTAATTATTAATCATATAAATAATTGTTTTAGAGATCTGGTTTCGGTATCTTTAATTATACCATTAGAAATTTTTGAACAGATCATGAAAGTGGGTATATAATACTTGCATATTTCTGTACGAGGTTTTAAACCAATCCCCCCCCCCTACTTTTTGTGTTATGTTGATAGAGAACATGACACTTATCTTGTTTTCCCATACTATGAGTGAAAAATCCTTGTCGTCTTATAGTGGCTGATATGTAAAAATCAACATAAACAATTTTTACCCTTTTTTTTTTTTTAAATCATTGCAATATTTTCAAGAAGCTATTTTTTTAAATTAACCTTTATGCTCGATGGCTTATGTGTTTGTTTTTTTGAGACTATGATTACGTTTAATATTTTCTTACTTCGCCATTTTATATACAAATGATATCTATATACAGCACATATACACACAACGAATGGAAGTTGTAGGACACAGTTTTGTTAGGATAAGATGCATCACCTTGAAATGCTGAATTAATCTTCCCGCGGATGAAAAAATATAAAAGCTTATAAATAGAGGTTAAAATTAAAGTATGACAAACGATTATTTTATTCATAAGCTAAGGCTCTATTATACTTGGCCACAATGGAATATGAATAATTAATTCCATCCCGTCGCGTGTACAGCAAAAAGATGTTTACAAAATCATAGAAAGTGCACCTTTTAAATCACAAATCAGACTGATTAATGACCGAGAAATGGCAACAAAGATTTCCTGTTTTTTATGACACGTAAGAATGTTTGACACGATTTGAATGCGTTCCAAACTCCGATGAAATACAGAGTGTGATCATTCCGTGGATTGCCCTATAACTATCTAATTATGATGAAAAGATAACAACCCCAATCTAAAATGTTATCTTTTGGCAAGATATATTTTCATTGAGAACAGCTCACTCTCGGGGAAACGTTCTGCGGTGAGTAATGAAGTGAGATGTCAAATTTGATTGAAAGACTTTATTGTAAAAGACAGGTTAACATCATCACTATCTAGCAGAAGATTAAGAATCATGCAGAAGATATAATCTGGAAATGTTACATATACTTTTAACTATAATATTCAAGAACGTTTCGGTCAAAATTAAAATCACAATGGTATTTTATAGTAGGATAGAAGTTCTAGAAAATCAGTTCTATCGCACTTAGAGTATAACTGTACGTTTGAGCAACTATTCTTTGGAAAAGTTACATTAGTATACGAAGAATAGCCGTGCATACATGTATAATGATGTACACCAACAGTTTTATTCTTTACGTTAACTCCCGCTTAAATTGCTGTTTAAGAACATGTTAAGTTTGCAATAGAAATACAACACACGCATTATTATGAACGATCAGTCAAAAACAAGTATCAAATTGATGTTTCTCTCCATCAGTGCAGTGAAAGAGAGACGCTTGTTGAAAATAATCTCCCCAGAATTATCTTTCTAACAAAGCGCTACTTGGTATTTTATTCTTCACACAGTCTATTAAATTTGGTCCCTTGCATAAGAAAAATCTCGTGAAATCTTCGAAATTGGAACTTTTTTCAAAATTCTTTAGTATATTTGATTGAACATAAATGTTAACGGCAAACTAACAACTCAGCATTGTGACAAACGGAATCACTTCAGCTTTTCCATTCGTTAACTTCCCATATTTATGTAGCAATGATCCAATCAGCTGGTGTTTGATTAGATACGCAATAGTTTTTAAATCGAGACAGGCTACTGACAAACAAGTTGATTTTACAAGTTTCATTTAAAGACAGCTTTTCCCAAATTCTATGGTCCATATAACGATCTTGTTTGCCCACACAATCTGCCATTGGGCCAAATGCTGTCTGACGTGTTTCATAACAATTGATAGACAGTTCTGTACACGCTTATTTTGACAGCGGATTACTCCTCCTACCTTATCGAGATATAGAGATCACAGCGGGTGTGACCAGTCGGCAGAGTGTGCTTACTCCTTTTAGGCACCCGATCCCACCTGTGGTGTACCCAGGGGTCCGTGTGTGTCCAATCTAATGTTGTATTCCTTAGAGGAGTTTGGTTGAGATTGGTACTCAATTGGTACTTACTCCTCCATGGCACCTGATCCTGCCTTCGCTTTCGTCGAAGGTCCGTGTTGCCCTACACTCGATTTTGTATGTGTTTTTTGGACTATGATTACGTTTGATACTTTGTTACTTCGCCATTTTATATTGATCAATATTCGGCATCTTCACTTTTTTATTACAATGAAAATCAGTTTTGTGCCATTTCTTATAATTCTCATATGTCATTGATGATTTTTGCTCTGTCTGTGTGGTTTATTGAGGGTTTTGGATGGTGCTTTGCTGTTCTTCCACTGAAAGCGTAACTTTTTGTACTTAAGGATGGGTTCTTGTTATAATTCAGACAAATTGAAAGATAAGAGCCAAACATTATGAAGCATTCATCACATACATGTAGTCACACTACTCTTTCTCACTTACATTTGTCATTTGTAAAACCTAGTGATAAAATGGGGTCTGGTAACTTGAATTATAGGGCACAGTAATTTCAGTAAAATTAATATAGTATAAAGACAAAGATATCGAACAGTGATCAGTCTCGTAAGTCCCAAATAGAATGCAAAAACATGATTACTTTATTTCCTAATTGGAAAATTTTAAAAGTTCTGACTTTTGTCTCCAGTAGGACAAAGCCAGAGCAAAGAAAATATTTTCAGAACAATCGTAACTGATAAAAGTAAAGAGGATAGTAAACCTACATACCATTTCAAATTTGCCATTTTAGATGCCCCACACCTAATTTTACTTCAGTAAAATAATGGAAAATTATTTTGTCTTTCTTGTATGGTTCGATGTCCCAATTTGTTGCATATCATAATGCATCTTGTTAGAGTAGCTTTATTTGATGAGAACGTCTACAAATCTAAGGGGTAGACCTCACCTTACCTATTCTCTTCGTGCCCTCTGGCACTTTCTACACTTATGTTTGTCCCTGGCTGCAGTTATTGCTGACGCCAAATTACTTCAGCCTAACTTCATTCTTTCCTGTTTTGTAGTCCTCCAAGTGGTTTTAGACCGACCAACTTTTCGCCTACCTTTTGGATGTCATGTTAAAGCTGTTCCGGTGTCTTCCATTCTTGATACTTGTCCCATCCATCTCCATTTCCTATGTGTTGTTTTGTTACTTATCTTTGATGTTTTAGTTCATCTGTGTAGTTCTTCATTTGACATCTTCTCTGGCCATCTTACTCTCATTATTTGTCTTAAGTATCTGTTCTGAAAGGTGTCAAGCCTTTTCTTGTCCCATTCTGTTAATTTCCATGTTTCACTTCCGTATGTAAGGACTGATATGACTAAGCTGTTATATAATTTTAACTTTGTTTGTATGGAAAATTTCGAGGAGCTCCATATATTTTTAAGCGCCTGAATTATGCTGTGGCTTTCTCTAGTTTGCTTTTAATGTCCCAATCACACCCTCCGTCTGATGTTACAGTGCCGCCAAGATAGGTAAATGATTCTTCATCGTCTAGTTCATTGTCATCTATTCTCACTGGATCCTTTATGTTGGTAATATGCCTCTTTACTTTTGTTTTGTGTTAGTATTGAGTCCGACTTGATTTGCATTCTGCATTCTCGTGTAGCTTTTGAGTCTTATTTTGTATATCCTGGTATTTAGATGATAAGAGGACCAGGTCGTCAGCGAAATAGAGATCCTCCAGTTTTGTTGTGAAATCCCATCAATTTCCTGTTGGCTCTCCTTCTGTTGTTCTTTTCATAACAAAGTCGATGACTAAAAGGAAAAGGAATCCGGACATGGTACAGCCTTGTTTCACTCCAGTTGTGACACGGAATCACTCTTCAACCCCTACTAACACTGTACGTTTGACATTTTCATAAAGTACTTTTATTCTGATTATCTTGTCTGGGATGCCATAGCATTTCATGATAAACCAAAGGCTTTCTCTATGAATCGAATGCCTTTTCAGAGTCCAAATAGATCACAAATAACGGGGCTCTGCACACTGCTCCAAGGTGTTTCTGAGTGTAAATAGTTGTTCGGTGGTGCTCCTTCCCCTCCAAAATACAGCTTATTCTTCTCGCAACATTTCTTCAATACCATCCTGGATCCTTTGTATCAATACTCTGGAGAAGATCTTGCTAGGCTCTAATAGTAGGGTGATGCCTCGGTAGTTGTCACATACTGATCTATCTCCTTTCTTTGGAATTTTTACTATTGATGCTTTGCTCCATCAGCTGGTATTGTTTCTTGTTTCCATATTGCAGTAAAGAGCTATTCCAAGTATATTTGTTGTTGTCATATCTGCTTTTAAAAGCTCTGCTGTTTTTCTATCTATACCTCCTGATTTACCATTCAATAGCTTTTTCATTGCCCTTACAATTTCCTCTTTCTGTATTACTTCTACATCTATATCATCAGTATTACCTCACCTTCACTCATTTCAATCTCTATTAGGTTCTCGGGTAGTAAGCGATTCAATAGTTCCTCAAAGTATTCTTTCCACTTTGTCTTATTCTCTCCTGACTGCTTAAGATAATTCCCTCTATCCTTTACTGCTGATATCGTTGTTCTCCTTTCGTTACTCAGTACTCTTGTAATCTCATATACTGTTTTCGTGTGACCATTGTTTGTAGCTGTATCGGATTCACTAATTGGGTCTTCTGTTCAATTTCTTCTGTCCTTCCTCGTGCTATTTACTTCTTTGTTTATTCTGCTATATCTTGTTCTTAGGTTTTCCTTCAATCTCTCTGATTTACTATTATTGATCTGATGTTTCAATTGTTTCCTTTCGTCCACAAGTTTCCATGAATCTTTGCTTATCCTCGGTTTTGGCCCCTCTTTCTTCATTCCTAGTATGTTTTGTGCTGTATCAATGTACCCTTTCCCCATGTCTTCCCATATGTATTCCACATTGTGTACCACCAAGGGGTAGAAGTGACACAGAAATAACGATCAATATAAGCTAAAATCTAAAATCATTGATCAGAGTAAATTCGGTCTTACCGGTGTTTATTAGGTCTGCTTTGCAATCAATGTGTTCATACATTAATTCTACCACAATTTAGGACAACATTTGTAATAAATCACAACTAGATACAATTTGCGCCTCATCTAAGGCAAAGTTCTTTGGTAATTGGCATTAAACTAATATTGAAACAAAAACAAGAATCGTGACACCCACTTCTCTGTGTACCAAAAGAAGGCATTTATTCTATAGTTTTGATACAAAATATCACATATCAATTTGTTGAATAGATACAAGGAAATGCCATCCTTGAAGTTATTTTTTTATTTTAAAACATTTGGTACGTTTAACAACATGATACATTTTTCTACCAGTAAGAATTCAATATGCAGTAGCATCAAAAATGTATAGATGATTTGCAGAAAGAAACATGGGGAAGTTTTCCTCAAAAGTGCGAGAAAAGGGGTGCATTCATGAAGCCATCACGAAAAAGTATATCTATGATGGCATTTTGTTAAGGTTGTCTATCAATAACATACATACGTACGTCAGAAAGCTGTCCGTGCACTCTTTTAACAAAATTAATGACGAAATGCACTGAAATCTTGATAAGACAGTTATATTAGGTTTTTTTCTTTATCTATAATATCGCGAAAATAGATTTATGACCAAACTGTTGCAGGATGAGTGACAAAAGGTTTAATACACGGTTAACAACTAAATATGTATCCCAATTTTGATTAAGACAAGAATTTAAGCTTAATTTAACCTATGGCTCAGTTGAGCTAAAATGTAATGACAAAGATGTTTCAAGAATTATATTTTTTACTTTGATTTTATTGTACAGAAGCATTGGTAACATGTTGGAAAAATAAATAAAATTCCCAAAGAGCACACATGTTGGGGGAAATGATATACATGTACATTAATTGATATTTGAGGTAAATAAAAAACTTTTGCGACCTGAAAAGTACAACATTAATCGAATCTGGAAGGCGAGGAAATGTAAATTGTTTGATTTAAACATCGAAAACAGCTGATAGAACAACCGATAGGTCATCTTTATATGCAGATAGAGAGTGAGACCTCGAATGTGAATAGAGACACGTTCCTTTGTTAATAAATAGTTTAGAACATTAAAACCTGTTACTGGAGCCTATGATACGATCATGATTTGCCATCTTTGTTTGCAGTTAGAGACCGGAAGTGATAAGAGACGTGAGTTTTGTTTCATATGATTTAAATTTAGAATATTGAAACAAGCTAGCAAACAAGAAATACTTGATCGATGATCTTTATTTACATCTATAACATATGACAGATTCGAAATTGATTATAGATGCAATTTTTCATAAGACAACCAAAAATGTATCAGTTTGAAAATTTACTTTTGGTCTATTGATAGAAAAACCAAATTTTATATTCACCTCAAAGGCAAGTGGTGGTAAACATAATGTTTTTTCTAGTTCATTGGGTCTCAGCTAATCAGAAATTACTTCATGAATTAATCCGAATTATTCAATCATATATAATGATTATTGTTATGCATTTTCGTTTCACAAAATTGAAAGTGAAATACCGAGATAATCTACAAACAATATTTAGTAAACTTTTGAAAAACATTCAAACGCAATAAACAGACGTAACAAAACAATTATCCATCTAAATTTCCATATTACAAAACCTATTTTAAGTCATTAACAAGACACGCAGCGTTATCAAAACACAGGTACAATTTTGGCACCAAAATTAGTGAGCCGAATCCTTTTTCAGAGGTCTAAAGGCGTTCTATGCCGTCACTTCTATATTTGTACACAGAAACGAAACAGAGAAGGGTGGAGATATGTAAATATAAGGAAGTTTTTTAAAGCGGGAATGATTAAGCTAATTTTGTTTCAGTATTGATTTCTAGGTAATTTAAAGTTGATAACTATGTATTTGCTAATAGATTAGATTCAGCTGTGAACAACTTCGCGAGATTTATATGCTGTATATTGCACATGACCAGTATTTTTTTTTTCACGCTGTATATTGCACATGACCAGTATTTTTTTTTCACGCTGTATATTGCACATGACCAGTATTTTTTTTCACGACAAAACGTGATGTGAAATTGTTTTGCCTTATGTTCAATGATTTTGTTCGGATAAAAAAATTTGGATTTGTAATATATATAACGATATATAAGAACATTTTAGATGAAATATTACAAGATGAATGGAAAAATATGAACACTAATATACTTTGTTTGATAAAAGAAAGAAAAATACAGTGATTTCAATATCGTATTGATCGCAGGATATTGACTACTAACATATTCTTAAAAAGTTATTCACAAGAATCTATACGTGTATATTCTGTAGTCAAGAAAGAGAAACTATTGAGCATCTTTTGTATGAATGATTATGTGAGTTAGTTTAAATATTCATTAGGAATGTAAATACAAATGCTGCTCAGTAACATGTTTTCTTTTGATGTTATAACTTGTAAAAAATATATATATATTCTGCGATGTGTTGAGAATGAAATTAGTAACATTATTAACAACCACATGCACCTCAGATATTACATATATATTGTTGTAGATGTCAGAACAAAATGATTGTGATAAATAGGTTTACAATGATTTTGTCAAATGTATATAGGCCTAATATAGATATAAGAAACAAGTACATGTATGTTGAAATTTTTCTGGAAAAAAATGGAAGCTTTTTGTGCAACTTATATTTTTTTTTATGAATGTATAATGCTATATGTATGAATATTACTACATTTTTAAGTACACAATTTAGTAAATTAAAAGGTCATTAAATGTGTATGATTGCCCTCTGTATTTAAACCTTGGCCCGAAAATACATTTGATTATAAGATATGTAGCCCGAGTGTTTTTTAAAAGCGAACCCAACTACCAAAAAAAAATTGATGTTGGCAGGTTATAACAAATTCTCTCGTTTATAAAAGTCATCATTTCCCAAATTCTACGGTCGCTATAATGACTTTGTTGCGTGATTACAAATTAATCACTAGTCCATATGTTGACTGATTTGTTTATAACCTTTGTAGACTGTAATTTTCCTACTTAAATTTGACGACACGGTAATCCGTTTACATTTTGTTTCGACTACGGGCTCACGGCGGGTGTGACCCGTCGGAAGAAGGATGCTTACTCCTCCATGGCATCTGATCCTGCCTTCGCTTTTGTCGGAGGTCTCCGTGTTGCCCTACCACTCGACTTTGTATAAAATTTTTTTTGTTGGGGGGGGGGTATGATAACGTTTAATACATTGCTAACTTCGCCAATTCATATTGCTATACTTTTTTTCTTACTGTCCTGTCTTCCTTTATTTGAGAGTTCTAGTTATGTAGACACTGTTAAATTTTCAAATACCCCTTATCCACTGGTCAGGTTGGAATGTAGGGGTTGTAAAATCCTAATCCTATATAAATGTCAATAAATAACATGAACTCTCAAATAAATAGATAGAAAGGAACATCAAGTTTGAAATTTCTGGAGATTGATCGTTCTTACACGATAATGTCAGTATCTTTTTTTTTAAATGTTTGAAACCAAGTCTCATATACCTAAAACATCAACCAAAATGAGTAGAATACCTTAGATAAACATGCAAATTTTATCTAGATTTTGATGTACTGACTTACACAATGAAAATTCAATGAAGTACTCCTAACGCTGACCCATTCTTTTGAAAAAAAAAATGCAACAAAAGACAACAAACCCTGAAACTTTAAACATGTCTTTTATCATTTCTTTTTTAAATTATCATTATTATAAGTTTAATATTACACAACATTTATTCGTTTAGTAACAGTCAGGATTTTAACATGCTCTTAAAACCCACCTGACTTGGGGTTACATTTTATCTACCATTTACTCACGCCTCCACTCCAACAGGCATTCATTCAGAGACAGGAAAAGAGGAAGAATGTTTAAAAGAAAGGAAATCTACAAATGTATGTTAAATGTACTGTTACGATATTAATAATAACTAATGCTAAGACATACAGTTGTAATATTAATAAATTTATAACTTTCTTTCCATATAAATTACTTAGTAAACAATTGCCTAAGTAGTAATACAAGAGTATCTCTGTATTGGCAACAATATAGAGAAATATGTTAAACGATTGGTATAACTAACATTTTATTTCTGAACAACCCAACAATTTAATTTATTAAAACAAAAATATTTACGAAATAAAAACATTCCTAAACAAGGACTACACGTTTTGGGAAATAAAACATTCACAGTCATGCAAAACATGCCCTACCATTTCCTTTTCTTATGCACAATACATAAATCATCTTAACAAAAGTAAATCTGTGACTATTTTTTTTTATATTATCGATACGATATTTAGCCACTATAATTGTGTATCCAATATGAAATAGTGAAAAGAAAAGGAAAACATAACGAACAATAATCACTCTCATAATTCCTATAAGAAATACAAAATTAAGAATTGGGCAAACACGGATTCCTTGGATATACCAGAGGTGGGATCAAGTGCCAAGGAGTAAACATTTCCTGTCGACCGGTCACACCCGCCGTGAGCTTTATATTTTGTTCAGGTACACGAAGTTATTTGTAGTCAAAATCAGTGTTTAAAAAATTGCCTTATAATTGGTATGAAACACGTCAGACAGCATGATTATAGTGACAAACAAGATCGTTTATGACAATTATAGAATTTGTGAAATCCTTGCCTCGATTTAAAAAAAAATTATCGCACGCAGAACAAACATCAGTAGGGAGACACAAACACCATTATGCCAGTGATAATGGAATATTCCTGAATGAAAATGGGAAGTTGACGATGGAGAAGCTGAAATCATTCCGTTTGTCATTTTCATTAATTTTATTCCACACTTCTTGAGAGATATCCCATTTCTATGAATGTAGGAATTTCTTTATTATGATTAGAATTTCTTTTAAAATATATGAAAGGGGCTATATGTGAAGGAATAATATGTTCTTGAATTTTTCAAAACTTATTTATCCCATTAACTCTCGTAGTTTTCTTTAATGCTAAATTTCAAAATATGAGATTTCTATGGATCGATTAACTTCATGATATCACCATTCTCATCTAATAATGAGTTTACAGCATAAACATTCTCATACATAAGAACCCAGTGCGGACCCGGGTTAGAATATGACCTCAGTACCCCTTGCTTGTCTTAAGAGGCGACTAAATGTAGCGTTCCAGCGGATGAGATCGCAAAAACCAAGGCCTCGTGTCACAACAGGTGTGGCAAGATTAAGATCCCTCCCCTACTCAAAGGCCGTAAGCGCCGGGCACAAGCCTAAATTTGCAGCCCTTTTATCGGCAATGGTGACGTCTTCATATGAGTGAAATATTCTCGAGAGGGACGTAAAAACAATACACAACCAACATACATATGAAGTTTTTGTATTTACCTTTATGCTTTCATTGCATCACAAAAGTGAAGAGGATTTTTTTTCACAAAGCAAAAAAACCAACCGCTTTCTTGATTTAATTACATCCTTTCAAAACATATTCCTTTGTTTCTCAAGTTTTTATAAAACACATAATGATCAAAATTTAATAAAATTGCTATATAAAGTCCTGCTCCTGTAATACTTTGCCACTTGACTGCATCAATGAGAATTTATTTTAATCAATGGTACTAGTATTTTTAAACTTGTAATAAAGTTGTCAATACTTTCCATATTTCATCCATTTTTCTCATATTCTTGTGTGACAACTGATTTTTTTCTTAGCTTTCACAAAAGGCATTAAAAGAATCTTAATCATTATTAGACACCCAATAGGTGCGAGATCTGCTTTGTACTTTGATATTTTCTTGAACACAGATGGTAACCTCAACGTTATGACCAACGGAATGATTTCAGCTTCTCTATCGTCTACCTCCCATTTTTCTGTAGCAATATTCCATTATCACCTGCATAATTATAGTGTTTATTCGATACGAAAGAGCTTGTCCTGCGTACGATCACTTTTTGAATCAAGGCAAGCTACTGACAAACAAGTTGATGTTACGGGGGTTTCAAGTAAGCATTTTGTATAACGATTTAGTTTGGCACTACAACCTGTTTTGGGGTCCATGATGTCTGACGTGTTTCATACCAATTGTTAACACTGATTTTGTCTACGGAATACTCCGTTTACCTGATCAAGATTTAGGGCTCACGGTGAGTGTGACAAGTCGACAGGGGATACTTACTACTCCTGGGCACCTGACCCAACCTTTGGTATATCAAGGGGTCCGCACTTGCCCAACTCTTCATTTTATAATTACTTTTGTTACCTTCACCCTTTTGTTCCTAATGGTTCAAAAGATTTTGTATAGCAGTGTGGTTTTTTTTTTTTTTTTACTGTTTTACCTAAAAAGTTTAAAAAAGGACTAACTATGGTATATAGACCTAATATGGTCCCCTTAAAATTATATACAATTTCCATTTAGTTTACGGTGCAAACAATAATTCAGTCTTAGTGAGATTTTTTACACGAGATCGCGAACGAAACTTGCAAAAGAAAAACTGTTGATATAGTTCCCCCTCAACCTCCTGTTATGTATTAATCGAAGCACATGCACCGGGTTATGAAATTGTATCATATATTTACAAAATACAGAATATTCAAGATAACAAAACCTTTCCATATGACAGAGAGGCGCAACTCGCTTTGTGTAACATTTTTATTTGGAAGCAATCTTTGAAAGAAAAAAACTCCAACAATTTAGTATCAAAAGATTTCATCTAATAACACCAGCGCAGGGAATGTAAAGGCGGGAAATTTTCTATTGCGTCATTTGTTCTTCGCAAGGTCAACACACATCTCGGACTATTGCTCAATGCTGGATAGAAAAAAAATCTTACCAGAGACACAAAGGTAAAAAGTTAATTCTTCTTTCACAAAGTCAGGCACTCTTCACAGAGTTGTTTTTTAGTGTGTTTTTTTTTTTTTACATTCATGCAGTATAATTAATTGTACATACATATTATATAACTTTAGGCTTGTTTAACCGTTAGGTACCTGACAGGTCTGAGGAAATCAGATTATTAAGGGATAATTCGAAATTCTCATGCTCGTGTTGCCTTTAATAATATATTCGGGCTTGGATTTTTAGTGTATATTATTTTTTTTATGGATGAATTGTTCAAAATAAAAATATAAAAAGGGGGGGGGGTAATATAAGACTACCTCTCAAGATGGCTAGAGTTATATTAACCAAACTGGTCACTTTTAAATGACAAAACAAGGAAAATCATTCTTAGGAAGTTGGGTGAAGTTTGTTGCTCCTATTGATTAATCTAACCCTAATGTCTTCTACCTTGTTCACAGCCATAAATAATTTCGTCGTAAAAATGTAAGTTTCTACACCAAGTAAATTTATTTTGAATATGAAACATACATCTGTATACAAATGACATGCATGAATTAACCGTCTCTTAAAGTCCTCCTCCCTCCAGCAGTTCCCTTTGCAGTAACACATCGTTTATGGTTAATATTGAATTAATTAATGCAATGCTATACACCAAACAGATGTCTATATATACTATTTAGTTGCATCTTATATGTTCACGAGTATGTTTATACGATTGAAACAATCGTGCAACTTCCTTCTTTTGTGTTTAAAACTAATTTTTCCGCAGACATTTTCCAATAGATTAGATTTGCCGTGCGCTGCTCTCTCTGACTCATGATATTGTGTATAAATCGTTCGATATTCTCTAGTAGGTTAGTAATCGAGACCAACAAACTCTCTGAACTTCATGCTTGAGTAAACATTGTTGATGAGTTGTAAATATATGTCACTCGTAACAAACCAACAACATCAAATTGCAGGTGCGTGGAAGGATAAGAATAGAATCTCCACAAAGAGACTGAGCTCGGTCGTCATGTGAAATATACACAATGATTCATGCATTTGCTTCCGTCTGTAACCATGGTGATTTTACATATAATACCCTAGTGATGTCCGAACCATCACTAATACCCCTTTATCATGAAAATAAACGAGAAATTTATCAGGTGTCTGGGGAGAAAATGAAAGAAATTTAAACAAGCGCTTCGCTGTGTGTACGTACTATGGTATATCTTGTTTTGACGTCCAGGCAACAACAGAGAAGCGGCTTTATTTATAGATAATTGACCCCGACGTGGAGAAATAAGTTTACACGTTTAATGCGCATGCAAATGAATATGCTAATCACCCACGTTTAATATACGTCAGTGTGTTTTGTTCTTCACGCCTCATTTCTATCGAGAGTAGACAGACTTGACGAAGATGTAAATGCCCCCCAGAAAGATGTCCCCAAAGTCGCCGTGAACTCACTTTCTACCTGCCTAAATAAGACACTAACACCTATCGTGTTAGTGGACCATAAGAGAGCGTCCTAATAACGGAACCTGACCTAAATATAACCTTGTTTATATATTATGAAAGATCTGGAAATCCCCTTTGAGGGCAACCTATTTTGGTTGCTGGTGCAATGTTTTGGCCTTGAATTCAAAGTATATATTGTCTCCAAGGTTCCATGTCTAATTGATAGCTATTGAACTGTATTGAAAGCTATATTTCATGAAACTTTTTTATAAGGTTGTGGGATATTTTTAAAAGTTGGGGTTTAATGTACAACTTAATTATCCAATCGCAAGAAAGTAATCCCGCCCCTTTCTCGTGTCATCAGATCATTCGCAAGCCAGTACTTGAAAAAAAAATACACACAGCTGATGTGTAGTAAAAATGTTGAGTAGCTGCGCACTCAGATCATTGTTTACATCAAAGTGCACGAGCCAGTGGGGCAGGCCTACAAACTACTGAAGCGCCTAAAAAGTACTTCCATGACAAGGTAAAGTTTAATTATCCCAATAATAGTTTAAAAGACCTCTTTCAAGAAACCCTCTCTTGTGTGTATATATGTACATGCACGTGGTTTGTCTGTGTCGAAATGTCAGAGGCTTATCTTGCTCGTAATAAAAACTGCGCAATTTATGATGTGGCGCGTAATGCAAATCAGAAAGTGGTGATAAAATTAAATATTAGAACAGGTACTTCCCCAAACTCTGTCACGTGTTCCTCTCGTAATATGTTCTACATAGTATTTTTTGTGTGTCATTTGGAAGTTATGATTGTCTGACACGCTGACCCATCTAAAAGGGACACAAAATAAAACGTCCCAGTGCACATAAATTGATTGTTGGACCTTTACTTCTAACTTGGATGGTAGGTATCTGTAACATCTATGTAGCTTGATATTTTCTTTTTTATCCGTGTATCATAAGCACATGTTGAGCTGAAGTGTGTTACAGTGGTAGAGATCGAGAAATGATCAGGGGCTTCAAATTCTTGCAGGTTTACGAATGTACAAAATGTTGCTCCGCTTAAAGTGTTTATAGTTATGCCACTTTAACATTGCTTTAAATGTTATCCGAGTATATGATTGTTAGTAAGAGTTAATGAAATCTTCACTAGATAAGAAATACATAATGTCTTTAGTACTAAATGCATATAACATTGTATTTTAAAAAAAATCGATATTGTATTTTTGTTCTCCTTCTTGATTAACGTTTCTTAGAATAGAAAAAAAAAAAAATGTTCCATTCAATGTTGAAAATTCATTTATTAAAAAAAATCATTGTATTTTCATTATAATTCTACAACATATAATACACGTTTTATTTTGATTTATCAAAATTGATAAAATGCAAAATAATTCTTTTCATCGTTTTGATGACAGGCATTCTTGTTTCTTCCGTAACTTTGTGTAATTTTAAAAGATTTTAATTGAACACCAAATGTTTTGTTTTTCTTCTTCCAAAAATGCATCGAGAAACTTTAACGTAACATTTTGTAAAAATAAGTTTTTGTTTTAATAATCAGTGCACAAAATTAATCTTATTCTGTGCACTATTTATATATCTGATAAAGGTGAAAAAATACTCATGGTTGAAAATTACCTGTGCGTTTAAAATACGGTTTACCTATATATCCTATCTTTATACACGATAGTTTCTGTTTTGGAAGTGGGACATAGTAATAGTAATAGTAGTAAATGCACGAGTAACAATAATAAAGGGACTATAATGTTAATGACCCTTCTATTACTATTGCTCGCAGTCTCGATCTCCTAACATAAAAGTGTCGGATTAAAATGGTCATTTAACTTTACAGAACGGCAGTTTGTAAAATAAATGTTGCTTCTTATTTTTTTTCACTTAAAATGAAAAAGAAATGAAAAATAAGTGGAATCATATAGGAGTAAGATGAAAAAAATAAAAACGTGCGCTAAATTAAGAGATGATTTGTAAATCTAATGTGTATTAGCGTCGATGACAGGTTCTTTGCAACATTATGCAGAACACTTAACGCTGACCTGAAGGGCAGTGACGAGCAGTCAGTAATCTCTACGAGCTTGTGCAATATCTGTATCTGTCATGAACATGGAAGAAGGATGACATCGCGCTCTGACCGTGTGAAATTTGACAGTTTTATGGTTCTTGCATCGAAGTCATCCATAATTTTTGCAGAGTTTTAGCCCGCGAAAACTAAGTCCCCACGACGTTATGCTATTTTGGATCCGTTGCACATATATAGTGGTGCAACAGGTGAAGTTTTACCTGTAGCTGTTTATATTTTCATTTGTTATTCTAACTGAAAAGGAGGTGTTACGTTTTAGACACGATTGATAGGGGAAATTGTATATAGATGAACTTTTACTTTGTCATTTTCTCCACGCGCGCTGCTTTGTCGTCTTCCGTGTTTGGTCTTATCTTTCACAATCAGACAACACGTCAATTTCTGGACTCGCACGTCTGACTGTCAATTGTGAAAATTATTATTTTGTCTCTTTAAATCTTTGATAAGTTTAAATACACAGTGGGAAGACACGGCCTAGTTTTTTTTTGGCTGCACTTTGCTTTACAAGGTGCGTGACTTATTCTTACTACATAGATACAACTTAGTGATATAGGTCGAAAAGGCTTTTGAAAGCCCCAACAAAGGGCCGATTTGCTTGTAGACTAGACGCAGCGTACCACCTAATACACCAGCTGACTCATTTGCGGTCAAGAGAGATTGCTTATTAAATATTGTAATAAGATAATGCTTCCAGATCAATGGGCTAAACAAGAAGGAGATCTTTGAACAAATTAACAATAATAACGTCTAAATTGGTTTTCATTCATTGTGAGGCTTACCACCAAACCTTTTGAAAGTATATGAAAAGGCTTAAAACCTATTATGAATTGGATTACAATTAGGAGACTTTGTCTAATTTGCAACTTAAAACAGGAATAAAGTAAACTTACCTGAGAAGAACAAAATCACATTATAACAAAAAGTCCTTTTTATCCTGATCTGTGTTTTTGGAAGAGGTTCCAAACGTCAACTTTGGAGATGTTTTTTGTTGTTTTTTGTGCCTTGGTAGACGTCCAAAAGTTACAGCTGGGTGACTCATTCTTTAGTCCAATGTACCACTGTGGTTTAGAACTTTAAAAGAATAAAAGAAATAGAGAGGATGAACAAAGACACGTTAGCACGTGCAAAAGCAATAATCATTTAGAATTTTGCGTTGAGAGAGGAAAGTATGAACTATAATTTACTATTAATGCAAGTTATTATGCAGATGTTCAACACTGAAAAAAAATTTCAATATTTCTTTTTTAAAAAATTAAGAGGATTTTGGAGTGTACATTCAAAATAAGATAACTTGTGATGAGGACACATAAAGTAACATTTGAAAGTAATTTGACATTAGTGTTCGTGACCAACGTGCACCTCTTGGGTGGCCAAAAGCCAAGGGTAAGTAATGGTCACTTCCATTGTCAATTGTTTTCTTTTTATTCAAATCTGATTAAAAGATCGTGCTAATGTCATAATCTTGGCCTCCACCGTTTGCTGATCTTAGCGTTAACTCTGATTAGTCCGCCTATAATATAAAACGATTCCCCTGGCCACAGTCAGCTGCGAGCAGCCGTCTGCACACCATGTTCCATAACCAGATCATGTCAATCTGGGACCTCTATCCTCAGACTCCTTATACCCCTGCAAATTATTACCCAGTTGACATCTATGGGTGCGGATTCCCCGAGAGCAACTGCAATAATTTATATTCATTTCCAGGAAACTTCCCGATGATGGACTTCCGATCCTCGCCTCGCGAACGACTGACCTCCTCTGGAAGCGTCCTCAGCGATGACAGCGAAATGATAGACGGAATAGATGATGCCGTCTTCGATGTTAGTGATCCACGTCTGCTAAAGGCCGTGGACAAAGCTGGAAAGGAAAAGAATATCTTGCCCTTGATAAAAGAGGAGCTTCGGCTGTCCATTCTCTCCAGAAGGAACAAAGAAGGAAAGGGGGATGTCATTGTGGAGGAAAGAAAACCACAAGTCAAAAGGGCAAGTGGATTACATGTATATTGATTTATTTCATGGAATAAAATAAATTAAATAGAAAACAAACTGACGATATTCAAGTTCAAATTATTAATTTATATATGCCATATTGCATATGAAATAAATATTATCATATAATATTCTTTTAATAGGAGCAAATTATATATATAATTTATAATTATAAAGTTCTTTCACATTTTGAACACTTAAAAAAAATTGTATCAATATCTACACATTATATTTATGAACTTTGAAGTATAAAATAAAATCATTTTCAAATTCATGTAGTTTAACTATCATTACACAAATTTTTAGAGGGCAGCCTATATGAGCATTTTTTTTCTCACAAAAATAATCAATGAATTTGTTTAGATAAAATTGTATATTAAAACTATCGAATGTATGGCAACACAACAGACTGCGAGAATTGTGGCAAATGTTTGATAACATGTTTTATACATATAAAAAAAAACAACAACCAAAAAACCTTTCATCAATAAGATAATAGATTTTACTGATAAAAGTTATGTAGAAAATGCTAAATATCTGTGTATATCGTTATTAAATGTAATTAAAGAAAATAGGAAATCCCTCTGCATTTTAGACTTTAACCCCACAAGAAAAAGAGAGGAAACTTCGTCGCCAGGAGCAGAATCGACGAGCAGCCAGAAAATGCAGAAAGAAAAAGAAAGACGGTGAAGTAAATGTGATGCAGGTACTTATCTAGGAATTATACTTGTTTAGGAATTATACTTATTTACGAATTTTTAATTTTTGATGAACTGATAACAAATATAACGAAAATGTAATAATGAATTTTACTGTCTCAGGCCTACTACACAGAAAAGGACAAGAATGAAAATCTTTCCGCACAAGTTGAAGAATTAAAAAGAGAGAAAGAAATGTTGGAAGAAGTTCTGCGAAATCATTCATCGCAATGCACGATGGGTCAGGTGAACATCGCACCCATCCAAAACAATGCACATTTACTGCAACTCAATGTGTGTTTGTCGCCTTTCGAAGCCGGTATACCATCAACTCCAAACCCAGAAACACCCAACCCAACGACTCCACACACGCCCGGTCAAACCTTCAGTTTTTCCCCGGTTCCATTCAACACCTCTTTGCCAGAAGATTTATACTCAACGACAGATGACGACGTGTGTCCATCACACACCGATATGGCTTGGATAAACACCGAGGAAATTCAAACGGTTGATTTTCCCGGTGAGTACGACTCGAATCTCGATGGTTGCTTTGGCAGTGAATTTGAAAACATCGATATTGCACCGTTTACCAGCGCCGAAAACACACAATATCCAGTCGCTAGTCAACCTGCATTGCAATTTGCTGCTCAGTCAGAATTTTCGGAGGCTCCTAACCATCAACAACCCGGTCTCCCAATTACGGACAACACTCCGAGAAACAATGTTACAACTTCCGGTGAAAACATGACAACACTGAGTGGACTTGAAGCAGTTTTATCCCTGCTCGCGGGTGGAACTGACGCATACCCCATTCATGGAAATATGAATGAAAATATGAATGAAATTTCCCAGCACGCTCAAAACTGCACAGATCTGCATGATATATGATAACATTATTTTAGCATCACTCTTACATTACACGTACACATATACACGAGAAGGTTGATTACCCATCATTCATAGCGAGATGTGTTCAAAGAACGAGTGGAGATTCATTAATGCGCCAGTATGTATAAAGTCAGGACAAAAAATATTGTGCACAAAACATTGAAAAGATTAGACAGAATTTATTCAGGAAATTAAAGAACAGTTTGTGTCCTGCCTTTTCTTTCCAAGACGTACAATTTTTAACATTTAATATTAACCTTTTATGGTGATAACTTAGTGCTAGCTCAGTATACTAACACTTGTGTAAATACAATGGTACATGTATGAATTGTATTAAACAGTGACACGTTTCTGGTCAGACGTTTTCACAGAAGATCTCGAATGCTTGTAAATAGTTGGTTTTTTGTTTTGTTATTTGATTTTTTGAAATTTTATTATACACGATATTTGTACATGACAGTGTATATTATATATATTTGAATGATTTTTCTATGTGCCAATAGACGGGTAGCTTGGTGCAAAGGAATAAATATGTGTTTCATGTTTGAAATTTCATTGATATTCATTTAAATCATATAATGTACTCATTATATCATATTTAACATTAAATGTTCAAAACTAATCTGTTGTTATTTTTATCTAATGAAGGGGAATAACTTCAAATTATAGACGATTCATAAATGCTGAAAATTTCTGATCTCTTCACAGACACATAAGCTATTTTCAAATAAGGAAAACCTATTTATATCTCAAACTTAAAAGTTCCAAAAAGTTTTAGTCGTGCATGTAGGTTAAAATCCAGTTATAAATAAGCAATTTTGGCATTGTTCGACGATGAATATTACGTTCTTTGCAACCGGTTATCAATTATTTAGTTCATAAATATTGTAAAGATGTATGGAAAATAAACTGGAATTACCTTCTAGCATTTGAACTGCTTGTCAACATAAAACCAGGATTTGGTCGATTAGAATAAAACAATGTTTCACTGGAGACAATTGCCATAGATAACGGTGAAAATTATTTCACATAAAGCTGTTGACGTTTTAACATTAGTGAAACTTTCTTAGATGGGGCGCAAACCGACATTAACACTTTCTGATCAAGAAAAGCAGGAAGTCCACGGTTTTAAAAGAGAAATTTGGACGGTTTTTCAAAACTGGTATATTTACCTCGGAAATATCGTCACCGTAAGTATATCATCCCATGACATGTTTTTATAGTGAGCGCAGTTAAGTTTTAAACAAATTGATACCCATGCCATTCTCTCTGCTTGGTTTTATAGGTGACGACTAAAGATTGATCGCTGAGGACAGACACGCTCGGTAATTATAAACATTCGAACAAATGATAAAATAATACTTATCATTTATTATCGATTCCTAAATTTTTGCCTCAAGTTTTTGCTATTGGTAAAAGAAATAACGTTAATTGTAATAACATGGAAAAAAAAATAAAAATAGAAAATTATTAAAACAATATTTACCTTCAAATTGTCTAATCCACTTGGTCCTGCTTGTAAAGTGGCGTTTTGTTCTCAGTATTTTGATATTAAATTGTAGGAGAACGTTTATAGATTGTTCCTTAGAAACGGGTTTTTGTTTTAGTTTCCTTAGAAACAGGTAGTCCGTTTTAGTTTATTTTGACCAATCCATGCTAATAATTTTATCGTTTTTATTTCTAGGAGGAAGTATTAATGCCGTACTTTCAATGCTGTGTTGTGTACACATATACACTACATACTACCTTGTGTAAGTAGGATAAATTAGAATAATAAAATTATATAGTATTGTTGTGTGCATTCAATTTACAGCTTATGTCATTCTAAGATCATAAAGATGATGTTTCTCATAATTTAAATCGAGAATGATTTCCGACTTTGAAACAACAATAACAATCATCTATATCAAATATAGATATACAATATACCGGTAGAGCTCATGGCGGGTGTGACTGGTCGACAGGGGATGCTTACTTCTTGACACCTGATCCCACCTCTGGTATATCCAGAGGTCTCTGGTTGCCCAACTCTTTGGATATGTAAACAGTTTAGATAAATTCCAAACATGTATAAATTCTTAACTGATGCATACAAAAGTTTTAAAAAAATACCACAACAAAACAATTAGAACAAAAACAACAAAAGTGAAAAATAATAAAAACAACTGCCTTATACCAGATACAAGTATATATGAATAGTGATCTATTATTTCATGCATTGATATAAAATACCCAGTCTTAATTGGTTGATTATTGACTTACATGATAACTATTGATGAATGGGAAGATTGCTTCACTTGTGAAAGGTTGATTCCTTAAATCATTCGGCAGACTCCGGTATCATAGATCCGAGTGTTTAGGAATCTGCATCGTCTTGGGCAGTTTCGTTGATGCCAAAACCATATCTTAATTTTCTTCACTGGTTTCACTACTGGAGTATTCTACATGTTGTTTCGAAGATGTATTCACAGCACACATGACATCACTTTCCTCTTCGTTTTCCCCCCTGGTTAATAACACAGAACATTTGATGTGCAACACAAAATAACACTTTGATTCAATACATGTATGTGTCATAATTTAATGCAAATGTATAAGTATAACCAAAATTGAGTGTATACTAAATACTGTGTTGACAGACTCTACTTTAGTCATATCAAATTTTTTTTAGACAATTCAAAATTGGAGATGGGATATTTATCGTTTATCCTTTTATGCTAATATCAAAAGTGATTTCGCCCATATTTAGACCATATCTGTAATGGTTTATTTAGAACCAATTTAACCAGATTATGGTGTTCCTCACACAACCTTTGATATTAATACTGGCAGGCATAGAAATATACCTCGTGATTATAGACTTTGTACACATTGCAACAGTTCCCATATCAAAATGAATATCATTTTCTTTTAAATTGTCTTTATATTATGATATACGTGTAAAATATTGACCAGTGTTTGTATTGTAATGTAAAGAACCACTGCCCATATTTCTATTGCTAGATATTTATATTACGCTCTTGAAAAGAGATCACTTTATTAATTCACTTAATTGATTTATTATGTATGACTTATTTAAACTATATTATATTGTTGCACCTCTACTGCTTCATGCTTTGTAAATATGTTGACTTTGCTAGAAGCATAAAATGCTTATGGCTCAATAAAGTATATACATGTATCTATTTTTAAAATATTTTTTTCAGAATTGAAGACATCATTTTTTTAATTAAATTAGATCGCGCACACTGAATGACCTAAAGATATCTTTATATGAGTAATGATATTTTCAATTTCAATTTAGCGCTCCATAGTCCTGTGTGCTGTCATCTAAAACAAACCCCCATTTTTTCCAGTCATTTTTGGTATGTTGGTGTACCAGGGACACATTTTCCGTCTTCAGAATCAGGTGCCTCTTACTGATAACAGTCATCACTTTGGTCACATTTGCCAACTGTTGCTCAATTCCGTAAGTGTAACAAATTTGGATAATTTTTGTAAACTATTACATGAACATTTATAGATTGTAAACATATTTTGGGGGTAATATTTACATGTATATACAGTCGACATGAAAGTCTTTTCTGCAGGACAAACAAAATTTACATCAGGGTAACTAAAGATAATACCAGCACTAAATCTATGCTAAATGTTCAATCGTATTTATACTACAGATTGTAAGTTTATTGTTTAAGTTTGCTATTCAATGTGTACTATATATTATCATTATTGTTCGTCATCTTAATCCTTTCATTCAATATGTAGTTCAAGATAATGACTTAAATTGAAGTCACTTATTTTAAAAAGGTCCGAAATTCAGAGAGCACTCGTCTTTCAGTTGGAGACAGAATATCTCTGTTTACGAATTCTGTCGAAGATTTTGCCAGATTTTGCCAGACGATGAGCTAAATATGAAAAAGAACTTGATACCTTGTTAGAATGGATCAAAGAAATATATATTTAGGGAAAAATTCACACTTTGTTACAATGGATGAATAATATTAGAGGAGTATTTAATTCTCTTTTTAGTCATATCAGACAAAAATGTGTAACATCTGTCTTTCTGTCATTAGTAGGTCAGAAATGATTAAATAATTACATGCAGATGTCCTGGTTCTTGTAACAACGACTGATCGTTACAATGGAACTTTATCGAACTTGGTTTTAATTCCATAATTGATCTACTCAAAGTCGAAAGTTTTAAAACTCACGTCTCGGTTTTAAACACATTTGATATCCCAGTCAATGGTCGACTGATTGAAATCAGACCTATAATCGCTTCGACTCTCCAGCGTAGAGTATTGGAACGATTAGAAAAGATCCGATTTTAATTGGATTTAGTCAATGAGAAGGATGAATATGAGTTACCGTAGGTATACTGGATTTCTAAACTTCACAAAAGTCTTACAAAGATACATTGCAGGATCCAGTAAACGTTCTATCAGACACCTATCTTTGCTTGATGATCACGAAAACGTTAAGGATGTTCTCAACTCGACATTATCAATAATCATTTTCATTAATGTGTCGATTTGCTATATCCAATTGAGCTCGATATAAAAGACACCTAATCTGATTAAAATCAGCGTACTATGCTCCTTCGATCAACTCACTTAGATCGCTACACTAGGGTAGCGATCTAAGTGAGCAGATCTAAGGAGCTGATTTTAATCAGACTGAAAGACACCAAAGAGTCTTCTACATCTGTTTCATGCTTAGATATTTCATTGAAGATAAACTCAACTTTTATTGTAAACGGGATGACTTGAGTTTCTCCACTGTCGACTTTCCAAATACTTAGAATACCATTATCACCAGCATATGGTATTTATGTCTATCAACTGATTCAATTTGCAATAGCTTGTTCTACCTATGATCAGTTTTTAAATCAAAGCAGGCTACTGACAAATATGTTGATGTTATGGAAGTTTCAACAACTTCCTTTAAAGGCAGCATTTCGCAAATGCTATAATGATCTAATTTACAAATATATTCCGTCATTGGATCGTGTTGCATATCATTTTACACACTTATATTTGCCACGGATTATCCCGAAAAATACCTGATCAAGACAGAGGGCCCACGGTGAATGTGAATGCTCGACAGGGAATGCCTACTAGGCACTTGATCCCACCTATGGTATGTCCAGAGGTCCGTGTTTGCTTTCCTTTTTCTTTATCTTCAAATTTTCATCTCTGGTCTTGCTTTAATTCTGATACAGTTTTCTCAATCTTATTACATTACGTCTGTCTTTGATTTTGTCAGAGTGAGTTGTTACATATCTTCGTTACATATCTTCTTCTATCGTCAATTCGCTTCCACGTTCCAGTTTTTTATCCATTCTTTATGAACTTGTCGTCTGTATCCCAGTATTTTTCACGTTTTCCCTGACCTAATCCCGTATCTTTTCATTTGCCTTGTCACAGTTTTCCCTGACCTGATTCCACTTTCTCAACTTCGAATCTGGTGGACCAGGGATTTGTATTTAAGGCTTCCTTTCTATAAAATGGTTGCATGCCACATCTAATGAAGCCACTCTATCCACAGAGTCTTCCACAGCTCCTTTGTACTTAGATATGTTATTGAACATAGACACTAACGGCAAACTGAGTTGCTAGTTGCCTATTAGTCTCTATGTACAATCAAATATCAAAGTACAAATTGGGAGACTGTGTTGTCTTTTATTTTAAGATCAATGAGATTTATCGAATCAACATATGAATGAAAATGATCATTATTAATAGATGCATCAAATATTGAGTTGAAGATCGCAGCAAGAGATTTTTTTTCTTCTCGTGTAAAAGCTTTTCAATCAATTCGTCTTATAAGAATATCAACCCAGACCAGCTAACAACGGAGCACATTATGTACCCAATGTCGAGTTGAAGACCGCAGCAAGAGATTTTTTTTTCATGGGAATTCCAACAGACTGCTGGAAGACCTGATCACCGAAAACTACGAAGATATTGTCAATAAGGAACTCCATCATCCCTCTAATAATCAGAGTGGTGTTTAAAAAAGTAATTGTTTTAATGACTGATCTGTTCTTTTTTCAATTTTGTTAAAGAAGCAACTGCCTTTGGTGTAAAAAAAAAAGAAGTCTATAGTCTTTAATTTATCGTGAGAAATGGTTGTGTAAAGTGTTGAAGGATCATACATTTTGATGTTGTTGATTTGAGAAAATTATTGAGAATTTTTTTTTTTTTTTTTTTTTTTTTTTAGAATATACCACTTTTGGCATATGTTGTGCCACAATACGTTTGGAGTTTCTCCTACACAGTTGTCAATATAACCGTGAGAAGCATAGATAGAGGCTTGCTAGAACATTTACAGTATCCAGTAATGTACCATAGTTTGTAAAGGGTTTTGTAAAGTTTAGAATTCCGTACATCCATCGCATCGACTGGAATATATTAAAGATGTTTAAAACAATTTCATCAGTACGATTAGCAAATGTGGAATTAATGCCGAATTCGTTTAAAAGGCAGTTGCGATAATGAGCCTTACAGAGACAATGTTGTTACAAGCTTTGCAATTGTCAGCTGGAACCAAAAATATTCTCATGTAACCTGTCTAATTCTTTGATCACTTCTGGTTGAAGGATACCAGTAGATGGTACGTACCTTTGTTTTGATGTGTCTAATACTGACTTTAAAATTGACTTATTTCCTTCTCTCCCTGTGGAGAATAGGGGCCATGAACAAGTCCGCTCCATTTTGATCTATCTTTCGCTATTTTGGTTGCTGCATTCCATGATTTAAACCCAATCTCATTAAGTTCTCTTTCCACAGTTTTTTCCCCTCGTCTCGTTCGGTTTACCTCTCTTTCTTTTGCCTTTAGGAGTCAAAGTAAGGGATATTCTTGCATGCCTGTTCTTGTCCATCATAAAATATGTCCCAACCATGTCCATTGTCCACCTTCATTTCTTTATGATGTTATTTATCGTTTCCGTTCCTGCTGTTTCCCGGATTACTTCGTTTCGAACCTTCTGTGGCCAGTGAATTTTCATGATTTTTCTTAAGCATTTGTGTAAAAAGGAGTCCAATGTGTTTTCATCAACTTTGTTCATTTTCCATGTTTCACTTCCATAAAGCAGAACTGGTACTACGTTGGATTTGAAGAGTTGTGTTTTGGTTCTTCTACTGAGTTGGTTATTGTTCCATATTGTTTATAACTTGTAGAATACAGAATTTGTCGAAATGCGCATCTGGTGCATCAAAATTGGTACCGTATATGATTTATATTATGACCCCTGGGTCGAGGCCTCTGCTGGTGGACTGTTAGTCCCCGAAGGTCTCTACAGCCCAGTTGCTATGTGCTATGTTACTAGCTTGAAATACGGATATGTATTTAATTGCAGTGGTAAAATTAGAAATTCATATCAAAATTAAGGATTATCTCCCTCAGGCATAGCTCTGATCCTTCGAAGTATTTGGCCCCAATCTTTTGGCACTACATTGATCACTTTTATAAAGTTTTACTTTCATGTTTCGGATTTCCAACATTTCGGTTTGAGCATCACTGAAGAGACATAATTTGTCAAAATGCGCATCTAGTGCATCAAAATTGGTACCGTATATGATTTATATCTTGCTAGGCCTGGTCTTCTCCTGATGTCTTCACTTGTCCTTCCTGTTGTTTTAACATTCCGCCTAAGTACACATAACTAAACACTTTTTCCGTTTCCTGATCTTTTGTTGTTATACCTTGGTTGTTGTTGGTGTTCATCCTCATAATTTTTGTCTTTGCTGTGTTTATCTTGCCTCCAGTGGTTTCAGCATGTTCTACAAGTTTGATCATTTTTTGTTGAAAGTGATCCCTGGTGCTGGTAAGTAGTGCTATGTCGTCTGCATGGTCCAGGTCCTCAAATTTGGATGTGAAGTTCCACCTTATTCCTGTGTTGTTATTTTTTGTTGTTTATCTCATAATCCAGACTATTGTCAAGAAGATTAGGAAACCATACATGTTTCAGCCTTGCTTTACTCCAGAGTTTACTTCAAACTATTCTGTTGTTCCATTCCCAGTCAAGACTGCGCACTGGCTGTTGTAACACATGCTTTTTACTTGTCGTATGATCTTATCAGGGATTCCGTAGTGTTCCATGATCTTCCATAATAAGTCTCTATATATGTATACTGTTGAATGCCTTCTCAAAATCTACAAAGCAGATATTCCATTCTGTGGCTTGTTCGATAACATTATTTCTGAGAATAAATATTTGGTTTGTCGTTCCTCTTCCAGCTCTGAACCCAGCTTGTTCCTCTCGAAGATGTTTGTCAACGTCCTTTGCAATTCGTTTGATGATTATCTTCCCCAAAATCTTGTTTATTGTTGGTATGCGGGTTATTCCTCTCCTGTCTGATACAGGATTTAAATATTCCTCTTATATTTTTTATCAACTCTGCAAAGGTATCAAGTTCTTTTTTATACTTAGTCCATCGTCTGGCATAATCTTCGACAGAATTCATGACAGAGACGAAATTCTGTGGCCAATTGAAATACCGAGGTTCTCTGAGCTTAGGACCTTTTAAAATCCTCATTTCCCGTTAACTTTATTCCGACTACGGGCTCACGGCGGATGTGACCGGTCAGCAGAGGATGCTTACACCTCCATGGCACCTGATCCTGCTTTCGCTTTTGTCGGAGGTCCGTGTTGCCCTACACTCGACTTTGCATATATGTTTTTTGGGACTATGATTACGTTTAACACATTGTTTACTTCGCCAATTTATATTTTCAACTATCAACTTCACCAGTTAATGACATGTACAGCTGATCTATAGTTGAATTTAGACAAAGAACAAGAATACGTAGGTGGATTAAGCATAAGGATATCAATATTCTGGGCATTATAAAGTTGGTTTTTTTTTTTCTTTATGCTTTGGGGGTGTTTGTTTTGTTTTGTTGGGTTGTTTTTTTTTTTGGTTGGTTGGTTTTGGGGGGGGGGGTGTAATTAAAATGTTTGGATGCAGTTAGTGGAAGTGTATTGTAGGAAATGCAGGGTGTAGCCTAGACTTGAACTTTAAATTTGCTGGAATACAATACTAAACTTTTTTTTATGACGAAGAATGTTGTTTATGTTGATGACATCTATTTTACTTTATTAGAGAACTAGCAGCATGATTTGGAAGGAATACCATCTATAACCCGAGATGATTTAAAGAGCCTGTGATTGGCAACATCCATGATCATATCTAGTTCTGGTGTTGAAAAATCCATGGCTTCTTCAAATAACGCGTACAAAACTTTCAATGAAACAGAATAGTTTTGTACGAATACAATGTGGACCCGATTGGTCTGTTGACGTAAGGTAACACGTGAAGATGTTTATTTTCCATTATTTGCCCTTCCGACATAGTCGGACCGAGTGTGCGGAGTCCCCTTTTAGAGATAATGTTCGCATTTTCATGGATTTTGCATGATAACCTCCGAGATCGAGAAATTATGTTTTGAAATATGAAAGCCGAATATTTCAAAGATATCCTGCATCATCCACGAAATTTCTATTCTAAGTACTACGGCTTAGAAACGTTTACCTATAAGCTACACATTCAATAGGTCACTTTGTGACGTCCTGGTAGTTTCTGAAAACGGACAGAGGCCTAAAATAATTGCTATCCATCAGCTAGACGATTAAGGTGAGCTGACAGTCATTAGGGTATGATAGATTGATTTTGAACAACATTTCAAGTATTTCGTTTGTCCAAGAAATCTGTACATACGTGGAAGAGGAATAACTTGTCTGTGCATCACCATTTTTGTTATACGGCTGTCAGAGACGGGATGTAAATATGGTTTGGCGTCATCCGTCCGTCCGTCTGTCTGGACATTGTAGGCAGGATACAGACCAAACTGTAAACTTCAGGATCTTACAACTTGGTACAGTTGATCACCATGATGAGAGGAAGATGCATTATGTTTTTCAGGGTCGGAATTCAAAGGTCAAGGTCGTAATATAATTTAGTTGAAAACGCTGTAGGCAGGGTACAGACTATTTAAATCGTAAGCTCCAAGGTTACACAACTTGGTGCATTTGGTCACCAGTACCTATTGCTTTTCAAGATCAAAGGCAAAGGTTGTAGTAGTATTTAGTAGGAAAATGTTGTAGGCAGGACACGTAGTGAAACGTAAACTATGAGATCTTATAACTTGGTACATTTGATCACCATGATGAGAGGAAGAGGCCTATTGTTTGTGAAGGTCGGGAGTCAAAGGTCAAGATCGTAGTATCACTTAATAGGAAAACGTTGTAGGCAAGATACAGACCGAACTGTAAGCTTCAGGATCTTACAACTTGGTACAGTTGATCACCATGATGAGAGGAAGATGCCTATTGTTTGTGAAGGTCGGAAGTCAAAGGTCAAGATCGTAGTGTCACTTAATAGGAAAACGTTGTAGTCAAGATGCAGACCGAATTGTAAGCTCCAGGATATTACAAATTGGTACATTTGATTACCATGATGAGAGGATGATGCTTATTGTTTTTCGAGGTCAAAGGTCAAGGTCGTAGTGTCCCTTAGTAGGAAAATGTTGTAGGCAGGATACAGACTGAACTATAAGCTCCAGGATATTACAAATTGGTACATTTGATCACCATGAAAATAAAGAGGAACGATATCTATTGGGATTTTTTTCAAGTTCCGAGGTGAAAGGTCAAGATCATAGTATTATTTAGAAGGAAAAGGCAGGCAGGATACAGGCTGAAACGTAACTGCAGGTTCTTACAAATTGGTATGAATCGATAGCTCCAGGATATTATAACTTAGTACATTTGATCATCATGATGAGAGGAAGATGTCTATTGTTTTTCTAGGTCGGAAGTTAAATGTCAAGGTCGTAGTGTCACTTAGTAGGAAATGTAGGCAGGATACAGACCGAAACGTAAGCTACACGATCTTACAACTTAGTACATTTGATCACCATGATGAGAGGAAGATGACTATTGTTTTTCAAGGTCAGAAGTCAAAGGTCAAGGTCGTAGACTCACATAATAGGAAAATGTTGTAGGCAGGATACAGACTGAACTGTAAGATCCAAGATATTACAACTTCGTACATTTGATCACCATAAAAAGAGGAAAAATGCCTATTGTTTTTTCAAGGTCAGAGGTCAAAGATCAAGGCTGTAATATCACTTAGTAGGAAAACGTGGTAGGCATGATTCAGACCAAAACATAAGCTCCAGGATCGTACAACTTCGTACAATTGATCAGGTGGCATGATAGGAGGAAGATACCTACTGTTTTTCCAGGTCAAAGGTCAAGGTCATAGTATCAGCTATTAGGAGAACCTTGTAGGCATAATAGAGATCAAACTATATTGGGGCTAGGACCGTCAAACCTGGTACCTAGATGCACCTTATGCCAAGTGAAGAATACCTATTGTTTCTCAATAATCATAATGATGAATTACATGTAGCACATAAACAAAAGTACTAGCTAGTTAGGTGTAGATTGACTGAATCCGACTATAATCATAGGTTAAACATCATTAGGGTCAAGACATTCTTTCTTCAAACATATCAGATACACAGTATAATAATTGATAGTTGCTTGATTTTATTTTACGTACTTATAATGATTTATTTTTGTATTAAAGTGTTCTTTGTTTAGTCATATGATCGGATAGCATTCAGTGCTTTCTATTTTTAGGACTTACTCAACAACGTAAAATTAGGATTGGTAGCTTTTAGTTGTTATTCGATAGAGGATATATAGGATAGGAAGACTAGTGTGTTGCTTACATTGTCCCAGCTTCAATGTTGATATAGAAACATTGAAATCAACGGTATATCATACGTTTTTCAACAGAATCAAGCGCCAATTTTCCGGAAATTTTCTGTGCCGATTCGAATTCTATGTGATATAACAGGAAGTAGAGACTGGTCGCGTACCCCTTAGTGCTTATAAAATGCGTTTTAGGTGCATTAAATCTATTAAATTCCCAGCATTTTGAAGGAAATTAGAAAGTGAGTATAAAGATGGCAAAGACATTGCAGGATGAAGGTCGGTGGACCCAAAATTCTTCGGTGCCGGAGCCATTAAATCTATCGAAACCAAGGGCAGACCAGCCGACCGAGACTGTAAAACAAACACTGAAATCGCTGATCAAGTCACGTAGAATTGCAGAAGGAAAAGATGAGTTGCAAGTGGAGTTTAAGATTGAAAAGACGAGATGCGAGGTAAAATCAAACATGCACGGTTTAATGCCTGCAAATTTTGAGCAAATGTTCGATGAAAGGAAATTTGGCACTCATCCAAGAATTTGAAGATATGAATAACTCCTGCATATTTGAGCAGATATTGGATGCTTTATGAAAAAATAAAGGGGGGGGGGGGGTTAAGAAAGATTGCATGAATATAAATCTGCCTGAATAGTCGATGCATTAGTTAACTTGCTATCAATAAAACACATTTTGATTTGGGATACATGTATATATGCAATTTCTATTAATAGAACTTATGCCATATCTTTTAAAGTTAACTCCAGAGGAAAAAATGAAGCAAAGAGAGAGAAAAGAACAGAACCGACGAGCAGCAATGAGATGTAGGGAGCGCAAAAAAGAGGAACTGAAGAGTTTGCTAAAAGTATGCATATAAACATTTCACACAACACATCATGCAAGTTATGTCCCTTGCTTACCATCTCATGTATTTCCCTACCTTTGTAATATTTTGATCTGTAGCTTTGACAATACCCCAGAATGGGACAATCTATATAATATGAAACTTGTATGAAAAGGTAATCAATGGACTTAGTGACCTTTTACATTTGGTAGCCTACTTGGGTATCAAAAGAAGGAAAACTGACAATTGGCTGACCCTGCAAGGTGATGTACATCATGGCAAAGTGTTTATATGTGTATTGAAACAAAGATATTTTGGACATTGTTACGAGGAATAATAGCATGCATTGTCATAATGGCTGTCACTTCTTTTGAATCACAGATGGAAAAATAAATATCAACGATTTACAATTACAGTCCTTCTATGATAGATATAAGATTTGAGAAGTTGCATGCATATCTGCAAGACAGATACTTGAACAATAAAATGCTTTCTTTGTTGGTTTATTGGGTGATGAAGGAAACTAGCATTGCAGAAAACATAACCCGCATTAGAGGGTCATGAATTTTTTTTCTGCAATGATAGTTTCCT
>CAJDSM010019299.1:10761-29135 GCA_903981925.1 Ostrea lurida
TAACCAAAGTCATCTTAGTTTTTTTTTTTTGTTTTTTTTTTTTCTTTTTTTTTTTTTTTAAATAATTTTTATCGTATTTTTTAAAATTTTTTCATTTGCTCTTTATATTATTTTATTTGGGGCTTTTAATGTTTTTGGTTTTTTTTTTTTTAGGTGTTATTTTTTGGTTTTTTTTTTATAAAACATAATGCCCACACGATTAACGATTTGCTTACTGGAAATATTCGGATTGCATTGGTTGTACCTCTTGTGGATTGGACATGAAAGCATTAATTCACACAGCTCCAGCACATGCATTACAAGTCCGCTAATGACATGGATGATTCTGGAGGTGTTCCCAGTACGTCTACCACGTTGACAGATCTCGCATGCCTGTGGTCTTTAAAGATAACACATTTAACCTGTCCTCTTTGATTGAAACTAGTAGTTAGCACCATGGTTGAAAATTCAAGTAAGGCTCATTACAGCAGGTAATTTGACGTAACAACAGATCATGCAAATTGCGGCCTTCTGAATTATCTCTATGATTCATGTTAAGGCTGATCTGTGGAGCGGTTTCTAATTTCTAAATATTTCAATTCTAACTACGGGAAATAAGCATAATAATCAATAGTCAATATTAAACACACGAATACCAAGGCTCCCACGTATGGTGCAGCTTACTTGAATATCTAATATTGTGTTCACATTTTTTATATTTAGATATCAAAATACAACGTCGCTATTTCACGGACGTTTCTCTTGGATTGAACAATAACGCTACCATCATGTTTTCATACCGATTGTTCGGCCGCTCTTTACAGTACTGGTTTATCCCCCACTCCATTTTCCCCCTGCTTTATGGCTTGTCATTTATTCCGCCAGCTAGTTTTTTCTTTCAACAGTTATGTTAAATAATAAGGATGTATGGTGGAGAGGCAATTTATTCTTCTTTAAAAATTTAATAAATGACATGCAAATTCACGCAAAGCTTGGGAGTAAGGCTAAAAGCAAATATGGATGCATTCGAAAATAAACTAAAAATACTTTCATCCCAGGCAACATTGTACTTACTATGATTATGTCATAAACACATAGCAACTGCACAAGAAGATATCACAAATCTTAATTAAATATTCTAAGACCTCCAGTTCCAGATAATGCCAAGTGATGATAAAAAAAACACACACCATATAGACTGATTTTTTACTACAGATTCACCCCTTTTCCCCTTCATCAAGATACTACCCATATAGGCTTCTAAGGGGTGTGGCCGGTCAAAGGGGTGCTTCTTCAGGCACCTGATCCTATCCACTCGTTGTTGACCCATGGGTCCGTGTTCTACCCGCCCTTCAAATTAGTCTATGGCGTAGTCATTTAAAGGATTTATGAGGTTGATCACTGTTCGCTATCTACACTCTTTTATATTGCTGGCGTGTTTTATTTTCAAAAACATTTTTGTATATAATCGCATCATATTTTCAGTAATATCTTACTATTCGAATCATAGAAAATATTTTTCGATAACAAAAAGATACCAAATCTGATATGGGTTCAATTTTTAGAATTTATTCACAGAATTCTGCGCACAAAACAAGTACTTGTTTATGTCCAAATCAGGAAATGATATGTTCTGTTTTTTTTTGTCAATGAGCCAGAAAACAATTATGCAGTGCTTATCTCTTTATTGGTCCCAATGTCTATCCATTATGATTCCATCTCTAGAGAAAATGGACATTTGAAAATCTAGAAAAAGCCATTAAAATTTATATATATGTGTGCATTATACTAGCCATTTCCTAAGGAAGATGAAAATAATTCAACCCTAATATTGCTTGTCAAAAAAGATATATTTTTCAGATGATGAAATCTAAAACTTATACTATTTCAGAAAATTGTAGTTAAGTATTTGAACATTTTGATACATATCATATTGAATTATAATAAAAATGTACCAAAACAAGAATAAACGAAATGTGTTGATGTATTATGAACAGAAGAGTGGTTGAATTGGAAAATAATAAATATTTGGATAACACATCTTAACATTAGTCTCAACTTTATTTAAATTTTGGTAACAAACTACCAGGATGAATGTTATGGTGGTGCATGACTGTATCATGTTGTTGGCTCCTTTGTGGGTAGTGATTGTACTTGTTTGTCTAAATTGAAATAAAAAATCTTAAAAAAATATTTACTATTGAAATACCCTGACGGAAAAAGAAATTCTCCGTTTTTCTATATGTGTAACATTTCAAAGAATGGCGGTGTTGAAAGAGGAACTGTTCAATGGTGAATAATAACGCACCGCACAACCTATTACAATTACTCTTGGTTTTGAAAAAGAACGTAATTGGCGCTCCGATTTACATTTCGTCTATTGCAAAAATACCTATGCACAAAGAGCGGGAAAGTGTTTTCCCTTTTTACAACATATTAAGATTCTCAAAGAAACGATAAAGTGAAAACGTATAAGTAAGGATTTCTCTATGGTAATGCCTTGTTTTTTTACCAGGAAGATAAAAGTAAACATTTTTCTACAGGTATTCACGTTCTCTTCTTAGCTTTGAAATAGAAAGATTAGGATTAGCATAACAGTATCTTTCGATCCTTGGATATTGCATGCATCCTTCTTCAGATGATGTTCTGGTAATTCAGAAATATTAAGGGGTGGTGCGATTCACAGAAGATGGCTGACGTCCGCTAAGATTATACTGTACCATTTTTATTATTTATTTACATACAAGCCTCATACTTCTATCAAACCGTTCAGTAACCCCTACACAATGTCTAGTTTGATTCCTTTTACTGCAGTGGCTCCTTCTTAATTAAAGATTCGTTAACTACCGAGCCTTTTTGTATTCATTTGTCTAACATGTCGATAACTAAGCTAACAATTCGTCAGATTCGTGTTTAACTCTTTTAAGTCATTCTGAGATGTTAATAATGTCTTCATGATCACAGGGACACTGAGCATTGTCAGATTTCTGTCTTCAATAAAGAAAGTAAAAATCCCATTAACAATTAAAGGACATCGATCAAGTATTTTTTGCAGTTGAATTTGCATAATTGTAATTAGCTGAAAATTGCATTTGATTTCTTATTATTTGTGTTCCTCAAATTATATTCACGATTACCCTAAATTAGTGTAACATTACACAAGATTGAGATTATACAGTTACAGTTGTCCATCTCTTTGCAAAAGGCTTGGGGAGAATCATTAAAGGTGTTTTTTTTAAATTCTTCCGTCGGTCCGGCACCACTTGTCAGACCTAAACCCCTGTGCCATGCTATACAAATGCATTGATATTCGAATTCAAATGTTTAAAGGCGCATGTGGTAGCATTTTTGAACTAAAAATCATTAAATTTTAGATTGATCATTTAATATTTACAATGCTTGACTAAGGTATGTTTTTAACCAAGGAAAAATTTAACGTCATCTGTTGACTTCAAGTGAGATACAGCATTACAATTCTTTGTTATGTTAATGTACAAGACCCAAGTCATAGGATTTTGCTTACATATACTGAATATGCTTACTAAACGTCTCATTTAAATGCATTTTTTTTTTCTTTTACAAATTAGAATTCATTCATAAAACAATTTTTACAGTAAAATCTAGTATTTTTCTCACATCTCATACCTTTTTTTGTTTAGATATCATTATCTTATAAATCATCTTTCTATTATTATTTATATTGTTAAAAAACTTATTGTCTTCATTTTTTTGTTTTGTAAACTTGATACTTTTCTACGAAGCAATCTTCTTTTCGTTAACATAAACAAGGCTCCGGCCTTGTTTTACATTAGCAGATAGATTTTCTAATGAGCGCCTAGTATCTTACTTGTAAAACTCAACAACTGACTTTCAAATTCTTGATTTTCTGACCCACTGGAAAATAACTTGATTTTTAAGCATTTTAATTTTACTTATCCAAAATTCCCTGACACAGCTCTAAAATATGAATATTTATAAGTTTCCAAAAACGTTGTTCATGTCCTATAAAAGAAAGACATAACCGTGTATAGGACTAATGTGCATTTTTTTAAAAATTTCACGTAATTTTCACATGCCTTGACTTTAAAAATTCCAAAATGCGAAGTAAAATTAAAAGTTTTGAGGTAGGAAGTTTAGGATCAATTTTTTTTAACCATGGCTAAAAAAATTATTTTGATGTTTACACCAAACACTGGTCAAGTCTAAATTGACTTAACATTTTAAAAAATCGGTTTTTGTTTCTGTAATTTTGACATTGATATGAGTTGTATATTGATTTTACGTCCCGCTTGAATATTTTTCACTCATATAGGAGAAAAGACTTTTACGCATCTGCCGGTGGGAAGGAGCCTGCAGAAATTTAGGCCTCATTGCTTGAGAACTCAAAGCTTCTTTGAGCAGGGAGAAGATTTTCTGTATTCGTGCCACACCTTGCATGGTGACGAGAGCGACCTCCGTTTTTGCGGTCTCATTCCGAAAAGATTCGCCCAATAAATTATTGGCCTCTTATCTGCAGCAAGGTTTCAAGGGTACCAGGGTCCTGTTCCTACAGGATCCCCATCGGCAGATGTGTTCTGTTTGTAAAATAACTACATTCAACCAAATTAGTTAATTACAGATTTGTTTTACCTTAGTCTCAAGTCATCAGCTACCTTGTATCATATATTTTAGAGCTTGTATATACGTTATATGGGTATATATAAATAAGAGGTATATTGCGATTGACAAATAACTTTAAATCATGTAAGATTAGAAACTGTAAAATACAAAAATAAATTAATAAAAAAAAAAAGTATATAAGAAATTAATTAAAAAAAAATATAAATAAAATATTAAATAAAAAATAATAAAAAAATAAATAATAATAAACAATGAAAATAAAATTAAAAAATTAATTGATGGAGTGAAAAAAAAAATTAAATAAAAAAATAATAAATAATAACTTAACAGAAGAAATAGTAAAAAAATAAAAATACAAAATAATAAAAAATAATAATAAAAAGTTATACGTGCATAGTAATCACATTCACAAAATAAAATACATAAATAAAAATTAAATAATATTTATATATTTTAATTAAAAGGGAAAATTAAAATATAAAAATAATAATAAAAAATAAAAATAAAAAAAAAAATAAAACCATGGTTGTTTTGTATGAAAATATTTATTTATTTAAAAATAAACCTCACAACCCACCGTTTTCCACTTTAATACAAAATAAAATAAAATAAAAAAAAAAAAAAAATAAATAAAAAAAAATAATAATAATAAAAAATAAAAATAGTAAAAAAAAAAAAAAAAATATAAAATAAACTAAATAAATAAAAATAAATAAAAAACATAAAAAAAATAAAAAACAAAATAAATAATAATATAAAAAATATAATAAATATTAAAAATAAAAAAACAAAAAATAAAAAAAAAATAAAATAAGAAAAAAATAGTAATAAGCAATAAATTAAAAATTAATAATATAATAATAAATAAAATAAAAATTAAAAAATCACGTATAAAAAATAAAATATAAATTAAATAATGTTAATTCATTAATTCTAATAAATATTTACTTCCACCTCCACGAAGTATTTTAATTATAATAAAAATAAATAAATTAAAACAATTAATATTAAAATAAAATTAACATTTGAAAAATAATAAAATTAATCAAAAAAAAAAAAAAATAAAAAACATAATTTAAATAAAAATAAGTTAAAAAAGTAAAATAAAAAAAAGTCATAATAAAGAATTAAGTAATAATAAAGTTATAGATTTAAAAAAATAAAATTAAAATTAAAAAAAGAACTACACAACGGGGAAACTAATAAGAAAGCGTTATAATATTTAAAAAAAAAAAAAAAAAATTTAATGATAAATAAAAAATAAATTAATAAATAAATAAAAAGTATATAATAATATAAAAAAAAAAAAAAAAGCTATAAAAAACAATAAAATAAAAAAAATAAATAATTAAAAAAAAAATATAAATTGCAAGGAAAAAAATATTAAATAAAAAAACACAGAATAAAAAAAGATTCTCTGTTTACCACAAGGAACCTATATAATAAAATAATAAAACAATAAATAAAAAAACGGATATATGAACTAAAACTTCATAATAATCTCCCAAAAAAAATAAATAATAAAAAAAAAAACAAAAAACAAAATATAAGTTAAAAAGAAAAAAATTAAATAAAAAAAAAAAATAATAAAAAATATAAAAGAAATAAAACACACAATTTTTTTTGTTTGTTCAAAGATAAGCCACATTTATTCGTTATTCCTTATTCTGATTTGAAGAAAAATTAAATTTTAAAAAAAAAAAATTTAATTAAAAAAATATAAACAAAATAAATAACTAAAATATAAAATTATAATTATAAAAATTAAAATGATAAAATAAGACAAAACATTAAAATAAAATATAAAAAAAACAAGTAAAATACTATGCATATATTAAATAAATTCCATCACAAAAATACAAAAAAACCAAAAAATACGAGGTAGGTCAAAAAAAGCAGTTTAATGTGTTCTTTAGACTTTATTTCCTTTTGTATTATCACTCTTAAAATTATTTAAGGGAATTTAGTAATTTTTAGTTGTCTGCCTTGATTATTTAATTTTTTTATGGAGCGATCGTTTAGCCACGCTATGGCATATGTCGTTCGGGTAGCTTAGTGGGGATTTATGTTGGGGATAAAAAAAAAAATGTTATTAAAAAAATTTTTACTACTCACTTTCGTTTTCACCACTCAATAGTTCCCCATAAACTTTTTTTTTTCATTTTCAAAACGAAGCCATACTTTTCATGTGACTTTTGTGTTTCAATTTTCTGTGATCATCCGCGTCCCCCCTTTCAGAGTATCCTATTTATAAGTTTTATGGTCCGTGGTTCCATTTTTTATTCTTTTTGTTCCTAAGGCACTCTGATATCGTTTAATAGTATTGCCTATCATAGTCCAATAGTTTACAATATCTAAAAAAGACGGCTTTTCTTTGTTTTTATATCCTTGTATAGTTTCGGTGGGGAAAGATAGACTTAAACAACCAATGAATAAAAGTTCACAAATATCTGCAAACCTAAAACATAATGACTTAATTTACAAAGTTAAAAACTAAAAGGCACAAAAAAAAAAAAGATTCTTAATAAAAAGTTAAATGTAATAAGAAAAGTACATTAATATATTACATTAAGTAGTAAAAGTTCACAATTTAACCTATAAAAATAATTATCCAAAAATATAAAATGTACCTTAATATATATTAAAAAGTACATTAAGGAATCTTTATTACTAAAATTTCGAGAATAAGCCAGATCTAACATAAGTTCATCCGAATATAAATAAAAAATAAAAATTTAATAAATGTACCAAATATTAAAGAAATAAATTAAAATGAAAAATAAATTGAACGCAACTCAATCAACATAACAAAAATTAACACTCTCACAAAAAGAAAAGGAAAGTAAAATACAGTTATGTAAATCCTGAACTTTCACTGGTCAAGTTTCACACAGATCAATAATGACAAGTAATTAACGAGACCGCTGGTCCGCTTGAAGTATTCCAAAAACTATGTAAAAAGAAGACACAACAAAAAAAAAAAAAAAAATAAAAATTGACCTAAACAATCAAACTGCAACATCTTATAAATATCAATAATAGAGCAAATTATATAAACATAAAAAAAAATTAAAAAACTTTATATATCGTATAGCATTTAATTAAATCATTTGAATTATAATATTAAATAGAATATATATATAATTGAATATATGTTTTAGTTTAAAACAAATTCGCTCTCTTGATCCGAGGGAGGAATGAGTAATTCAAGCCGAAAAAAAAAAATAATTATCACCTTGAATAAATGATTATCTAAGACCCCCCCCCCCATCTTTCAATGATGAGGAGGGGCCGCTGCCCGATAATCGATTTTTTAGTAGTTCCTTATTGGCTTTTCAGCACTCTCTTTGTGGAGCTCTTATTTAGATTAAGATAGTGTTTAAAAATTATATAATAAAAAATTACATTATATGTATTAATCAATTTAATTTTTTTTATATAACTGAAGAACATAAAATAATTACAGGTGTTCGATATTTTAGAGCTACCTTTAGTGATAGGACCGCCTTCAACGCACACCGATCAATATAAACAAATAATTTAATAAATTAACTGTTTACAAATTTTAAGAAAAATTAAAATATAACTATAAAATTAGAACAGAATTAAAAATGACGATCAAAAAAAAATAATAAAAAAAAATCACTAACCTATTGAGAAATCCAATTTTAAACAAAAACAAAAAAAAAAAATAAAAAAAAGATAATAAATTAAATGTAAATAAAATAAAAGAGTAATAAAAAAAAAAAAATAAAAAAAATAATAAAAAAAAAATAGATAAAAAGTAAAGAAAAGATAAAAAAATAGAAAAAGAAAAAAATTAAATAAAAACAGAAACGAAAATAAAAAAAAAAAAAAATATAAAAAATAAAGGAGAAAAATTATTAAAAAAAGATTAATAAAACATTGCTTAAAGGAATAATATCAATGTTTTAAATTTTAAGTAGAAATAAAAAAAAACAACTTTATGTATAAAATATAATAACTCTTTAATAATATAAAACAAAAAAAAAACAATAAAGAAAATGCAATAAACCAAAAATTTAAATACTAATAAACCTAACAAACATTTGACAAATATAAATAAAACAATAATATTAAATCAAAAAAACAATATAATGAAGACAAAGTAAGAAAAGAAAATAAAATAAAAATATTGGATCCTGTTTGTTTAATTAATATCACGATTGTTCTCTCAGCGAAAAGCAAATATAAAAAAAAATGAAAATAAAAACGAATAAAAAAATAAAGATAAAAAATATTATTAAGTAAAAAACAAATACATAAAAAAAACAAAGACAAAAAAAAAATTAAAATCAACATAATACCTAACAATTAATTATTGGTAAAAATAAGAGATAAATTTCTAAAATAAAAAAAAATTAAAATCATAACTAAAAAAAAAATATTAAAAAGCCCTCCACTTTAAGATAATAAATAAAATAAAAAAAAAATAAATAAAAAAGATATATTAAAAAGTAAGAAATATGAAAAAAAAAAGAAATTAGTATAAAAATTTGTAATAGAAAAAACGGTTAATTAAAAAAAAAAATCTAAAAATTAAAGAAAAATTTATAAAGAATGTATAATAAAAAATAGTAAAAAAAAAAACAATAAATAAACGAAAAGAAAACTAAATATTATACAATGTAAAAAAGAAAAGAAAAAAAAATATTATTAAAAAAAATAATAAAAAAAATAAAATTAAAATAAATAATAATAAAATAAAAAAAAACAAAATAATAAATAAAATAATAAAAAAAAAAATAAACAAATAAAAAACATAATTAAAAATGTAAAAATAATAATAGAAGTTAACTAATATAATAAAAAAAACAATAATGATAAAAAATAAAAAATAAAAATAAATTAATATTTAAATTAAGAATAAAATAAAAAAAAATGAAATAAAAATAAAAAAAATAAATAAAGATTAATATAAAAAAAATAAAAACAAAACAAAATAAAAAGAAAATAATAAACAACATGGCAATAATATTTAATAAAAAATAAAAATATAAAAATTAAAAATGAAGGGTCTTCGCCTTCACCCGAAACAAAATAAAAAAGAAAGAAAGATAAAAAAAAAAAAAAATTTAAAATAGAAAAATAAAAATTATTAATAAAAAAATAAAAAGAAAAAATTGCGTATTAAAAAAAAAATAAAAAAATAATAAATATAATAAAATATAAAAAAAAAAGAAAAAACAAAAAAAAAAAAAAATTAAAAAAAATAAAAAAACAAAGCTAGATGTGATTAAAAATAAAAAGTATAAAATAAATTATAAAATTAAAAAAAAATTAAAAAGTAAAGTTATCGAACAAAAAAAACAATAAAAAAAAAAAAAAAATAAAATATTAAAAAAAACTCCACATAAAAAATTATTAATTTCCTTTAAAAACACGTAAAAAAAAAATAAAAACCATCAATAAAACTAAAAAACAAATAAAACAAAAAATAAAAAAAATAAAATACAATAATATTGTATTAAAAATAAACTTTACTAAATAAATAAATTATAATAATAAAAAAAAATATTAAAAAATAAAATAAAAAAAACAACATACGACAAATAAATAAAAGTTTAAATTAAATAATAAAAACGGATAAATAAAAACAGAATTAAATAAAAAACTACCATTAAAAATAAATTAATAAAAATAACACTAAATAAAAACCGATAGCAAATAACAAGCACAGATAAAACACAAACAAGAAAGTCAAAATTTCAGATTTCTGCTTCTAAAAACAAAAGAAAAAACATAATAAGAAGACAAAAATAATTAAATTATAAAAAACTATAAAAAAAAGGAAGTAAAAAAACAATTAAATTAAAAAATATTAAAAAATACGACAAAAGGTTTATGAATCCCGTTGATTTTTGAATGGGAATTTCAATGTTAAATTTACATTTTTTTTGATGCTTCCCCGTTTACTTTAAAAGGCTTCATACCTCTTCCGATTTGGATTAATACTGTTTACATGTACGTCATAATTCTTTGTTTGAACGGTTTTGGTGCTGTCCTGATAAGCCTGGAGAATTATGAAGCGAGGTGTTGGAGAAATACTACACTACAAATAACATAACGCACAGGAAGAAGTATGACAAAAAAAAAAAATAAAAAAATTAATAAAAAAAATCGATTGGCTGATTTAAAGGGAACCAAACCAAATCCTGCCTATTCCCCCTACTTCATGCAGATCGATTAATCAGTACTCTTACGCCACACCCAATATTTTGTCCTATGGACCTCATTAACCACGTTTCAAAATGTGAAAAGACACAAATTTTGGATGAAACTTTGGGTATTAAATGTGTAAGTGGATATTTAACAACAGATGGGATCGGGTATTGAGCCAGTAAATGGCTTAGTTAATGGTCGATCCTGCGGCATCGGTTGTTGTTTTCAATGAAGCTTCAGGAGCTGTTTATACTTCGCTTAATCAATTACTTGTACGATATTATGTATGTAACTCTTTTATATTTCATATTAGTCTTCTCTTTATGGTAAATGGCTCTCCGAGGGTTTTTGCTTTTGTTTTTTTTTACCCTTATCTGTGGTTTCTATATCTATAGTGTTTATCGATATTTTTTATTGGTAATGTATCATTTATAGAATTGGAGCAGCATTATCTCAATATTGGAATATAACAACAATTTTTAAGGGGCTTCAAATATACTTACAATCCTACACCTGTAACATGTTTTTTATTATTCAAAGACGATATATAGGGTCCGTACATAGAGTTAGAAGAGTTTATCCTAACATTAATCTTAACAGATATTTTGCCGATGTATATATTAGGTAGCGCCTTGTATTTCAAAGATGAACCGCGGGAAGATTAAAATTATGAACCGAAACAATAAAGACGTATCTAATGATTCTACAATTCAATTTAGTCGGAATCTAACCTGGGAATCTGTGATCTTCAACATTCATGTTTTATTTCGCACAAATTCGATAGAAAGGAATGATAGGTTAGCAATTTGTAGTAAGATTTCAAAATGTAATAAATCTCAAAATTAAAAGTCATATTTTCACAGACTTATTAGAAAGAATATCCGTAACCCAATCATAACTGATGTCTACCATCTTATTGGTGAAAATGTGAAATTGGAGTGCGCGCTTGCCCACAAGATCCCTTTCATTCCCCCTAACGAAAATTACAACTGGCACGAACAGTGGTCATTGGGTTGGAGTTTACTCATGGAGCGAGGGTTTAGTTATCCTGAACTTTTTCTTATGACGTAATCTACGAGTCCCACCGAACCCCCGTATGAGGATCACAGATTTTAATTACCCTCCTAAATCCAGTACTTGTGTTCTATAATTTAGCCCATATGGCATTCATACCGGTTTTACATTAATTAACCTTTTCTAGCAATTGGTTTTTACATGTATAGGGGGTTGTTGTCACATTAGTACTTGTTGCCTTTCTCAATAAGAACACGGTCAGAAGTGAGAATATTTCGCATCCCCAAATTACTCTCAAACAGCATATTAAAATTCGTGGTAAAAATTCCACTAGTGTATGAAAGGCAGTGTAATGGTGTATATATAGTCTCCCCAACGTAGATAGAGGATTGTTTTTTGATTCGTACACAAGCGTCTAGAATTACCATCAGTGAAATTTGTTATAACTCTTTTTGTGAAGACGAGGGCCCATCCTCTGATGTAGAAAGGTCAAGACTGTTAGAGAGAGAGGCCTCATTCGTGTTGTGGAATTCAACAGTCATGAAGAAAATTAGAAAACCCCCACATACGTTATTTCCTTATAGATTAATTGCACACTTTTACTTCACAATTCTTACAAGTAAATGAGACCAATCCATATCCCGCTAGTCCTGTAAATGTTCAAAGAATTTCGAGTCAAGGTCCAAAGACAACTATCGTCAATGTGTTGTTTGAAATTGTGCATACCATGTTTTTTTTATAACTTGTCACATGATTGATCAACTTCCATCGGTGTAACGTATGGGTACGCAGTCTCACCAATGCTAAGGAGTGATGTTTGGCCGAATGTTGTACTGGCCAGAGACTACAAGTGTCACAATTCCTTAGTAAGCTAAGTTTGTATGATGTGTAGAGCCACGAATAAGGGTGCAACCCCAACATCCAGGGAAATCAGATTGCGTTTACTATCTGTGATGTCAGCTGACAAAACTTTTTTAAAAGCCGTTCATTTCCGAGTTGAACGACTTTAACAACTGTTATCAGGGGTAGATCACTTCACCGTCGTGAGGGGGGGAGCGACATCGTCAAACCCTTGAGGGGACCTTGGCTCTTCTTATACCAGAAGTGGGATTAGTCTGTTCAGTCCTCTATGGCCCGAATGACGTTTCGACGACAGCTCATTTGACTCATTCTACTACTCTTGCGATCGAATGTCGGATCTACTAGATCGCTAGAGTCAATCTGGCTTGCGCCCAGGGTCGTGCTCATCTTACATAGAGTTGGTTTTTATTCCCAGAGTTCCCCCATGGTCCATAGGATTGATGTTTAGCCCACAATAAGAAATAATTAACGTGACCCAATATTGGGCTTCTGCGGACCAATATGCTCTCCCGCTCCTGCGCCACTCCAAGCAACTCCTATAGAGATCAGTATTAGTTAGGAACAACGATTGGTTTCCTTGACAAGAAATATTACTAGCAATCGTCGTTATGGAGTCCAAACACATTCTGAAGCCTAATAACCACTACTTTTAGATCTATCAGGGTAAGCAAAGAAGTTAATGCTAGGCCTGTTTTTCCTGTTAATTCGAGGAGGTTCTCAATGCATGAACTCTGTTGGGCAAACATACATTAAAATCTATATTTTTCGATTTTTGAAACTCTGTGGTTCGCTAAGACCTCCTGAGACCTAATGTAATGCCATTGTTGAGACAAAAATGCAGTTCGTCCTACTAGTGTGTCAAACATACTGTTAAACCAGGAAATGCCGTTATCTAGAAAACACTAGCTTTTCGTAATATCTCTCAACAAATACCGACTGGACAGACAGTTTTACTCCCGACATCCTATTTCTTGCAAATCTTACTTGTATTAATATCATTGAATTGAATTGAATTTAATGCTTTCTAATTTCTCATTCGATTGTCGCGGATAACTCGTAGGATCAAACCTCGGAGGTGGTACGTTAATTCAGCCACTTGCAAATAACCCTAAGTTAGTAAATAAGGACATCTTTTAATCTGAATCTATGCTCAATATGTAAGAGTGAGTAAAATGTGAAGGATGCTTATTCTTCTTATTACCCCCCCTTTTACCAATCATCAGTTTATGTCACTGCGTTAACAAAAGGTGTCGCGTCTCCCGGGCTTACTGATTTTTTATAGTATCTAGTCTTCCTTTTTTAGCCTTATTTCCGAACCTCTCCGCCGTCAGGATGGGAGGTATCTTGTATCTGTGTTTTATTTTCGGCCTCTCTATTTAGTACAGCCTTTATAACGACTTCCGTTTATGCCTAATGCGGACTTATATAAGCCTATTGTATTTGTGTTATGTCTATTATTTAGATTTTTAATCTGCAGCTATTTTTGATGGTGACGGCTTTATTGTGCCCAGAAATCTTTCCCTCCTTCTTGGAGAAATATAACCACAAAGCATTTTCCCATCCTATTAGAGTTAGCTACTGTACGTTTTATTATCTCTCTAATGATACTATGTAGCATTTCTTCCCGTTATTTTTTTCTTCTTGTGGACTTTATCTCTAACCTGGAGCTAGTTCCGTAATTTAATTTAATAGAGATAAATCCCTAAATGTGGTCCCGCAGCGTTGAAAAAGCCCGCTTTCCAGTACAATTCGAACAATAATATAGGTATTGTCGGGTTCCCCTATTATGAGTTTAAAATATTGAATTTTCTTTTTTTGAGGACATAACAGCACTTTCGCACAAGAAAGTCTTCACATGCCAATTCTCTTGCCTACTCCTCTGTCGCCACCGGCTAGGTTAATTTCTTTGCTAACCCCAACTTCAGTGATTAGCAGATAGAGGGCGTTGTTTCTCCATCTTTCATTCGCCCTTCCGTCCTGGCATCAGACACCGTCGTGTTAGCCTCATCAGATTGAACATATTCATTAATATTGTTCGACAATACAGTTTATTTCTGATAATTCAGTATATATTGATGTTTCTTTGATGATAGTTTATATAAAACAGAATCTTTAGTAAAGATAGTAAAACCAAATCACTCTTTTAACTTGAATTTACTAGAAAATAATGTGAATTTTTTTATCTCATTTATAAGTAGACGAATTTATATAAAATGAGCACTTTTTATGATTCAAAACCATACAGTGGCAATTAGACACCGCCGAGTTGAGCAACAACACGAAAACTGGCTACAGCGGGTTTTCCAGTTATGTAATAATATCAAAACGCAGTATTGAACATAGGATATTAGGTCCACTTGAAATTGACTAAATCCATTTATGGTGAGTTACATTAGGTATGGATTTCACGGAGATCCCGTTAATTAATTCAGAAATAAGCGCGCCCCTTTCAGAACATTTTAGGCACTGTTTTCACTACTGTCTGTTAGCTGTCAACTTTTAAGAAAAATCCACCATGATAGTTATTATTTGATAAGAGTGATACATAGATATTTTTCCAAATTCCCAAAATTACATACCTTACAGAAAATTAAATAATTTTATTATATGGAATGTTATTGTTATATAAGAATAATTTTGATTGATAAAAATAAAAATTATTTAATACATAAGAGCCAAAATTCAACTCCTATATTATATGAATAAAAAATGCGTCTTATTAAACCATGGAAAGAGTATTTCTAATGGGAAGCGGTTCTTTCTAAAAAATCCTTAACAAAGAATATTAATAAACCGTTAGCACATCCAGCTACTTCCCGCATAGGTAAGATTTGTGCAAAATGAATTCAAACCGAGAGGGATTTAATTATCGTCGCATTTTGTATACAAATCAGTCGCAAAATAAAATGTTATTTTCCCAATAAATAGTGATGTAGCTAGCGAATATTATAATTACATTCACATTGGGACATTCTCCGGCAAAGTCCACTCTTATCCCGGAACAATAAATTAGCTTATTTTTTCAATGGTTGGACTCCTGTAGGAATTCATGCTATAATATATTTTTCTAATAAAGAAAATATAAGTATTGTCAATCCACTATGCAACCCAACTACCTTCAGAAGTATAATTAGAGTGCATATGAGACGAACATATCAACAATATTTACGTGGGTCTGGCATTTCATAGACATGTCTTATTACCACAACTCCTCCAAGAATCATATAATGTATGTTATGTCAGCCAGTTTCCTCAATCGTTAACTCAGCTTAGTCATTTCATGGATATTTCTATTTCGTCCGTTTGTGCATTTTATAATATTGCTGAGGAATACTTACAGCCAAAATAGACATTGCCCGGCGTACACAGAAAACAATAACGTAAAACTTACAATATGAGTATACCTAGATATTATCATGATTTACGTATTATTACTCTTTCATCAGTCAACCGAGTTCTCTACATGTATATACTAAGCGATAAAAGCTAATGGAATCATATATAATCCAGATAGTATTCACTTCGACTAGTAAATTCCCAATGAAGATCTTAAATTTAATGAATCACATCATTTTATTCTTGATTCATCTTTACTATTTAATCTTATAAATAATTTTCCTTAATTATATAAATAAGAACTATGATACATTCGCCCAATAAGTGAACTAATAAATATTAACAACTGATGAAAGCCTGTGCTTTTAAGTAGTGCGTAGGTGCATGCAGGTACAATTATTTTGCCTGAAATTCCTCCAGTGGAAAAAAAATCTCACGTTCTGTAGTTTGCACTAGACCCAACAAAAAGAAAAATATCCATGGTATACCTCGTTTAAGCATTAAGAGCCTTAATCCTCAAAAAAATTTACTTTTCGAAATAGAGACAAATATGGTAAATCAAATAAAATGAGTTTTGTATATATATCAGATATCGGTTTCATCGAGCATTAAACAGTAAAAAAGTTAAGCATGCCATTGTGATAACGTTGGTCAAAATATACGCACAACTAAATATTCATTCCTCCCCCTAAATAATCTATTATTTCTTAAAGGTATCATACCGAAATTATATTTACTTGCTCTCCCGCCTATTAATCGTCGTAATGTAGTGTTCTCGCACTACAGCGATCTGTTTTTTTCTTCCTTTGATGGATTCTCGTCTCTTTTTTCCAGCACTCTTTTTTTTTTTTTTTTTGGTGTTATTTTTTGGTTTTGTTTTATAAAACCATAATTCCCACACGATTCACGATTTGCTTACTTGGAAATATTTCTGGATTGCATTTGGTTGTACCTCCTGTGGATTGGACATGAAACATTAATTACACAGCTCCCAGCACATGCAACAAGTCCGCTAATGACATGGAGAATTCTGGAGGTGTTCCCAGTGTACCACGTTGACAGATCTCGCATGCTGTCTTTAAAGTAACACATAAACTGTCCTCTTTGATTGAAACATAGTAGTTAGCACCATGGTTGAAAAATTAAGTAGCTCATTAACAGCAGTAATTTGACGTACAACAGATTCTGCAAATTGCGGCTTCTGATTCTCTATGATTCAGTTAAGCTGAGTCTGTGGAGGTTTCTAAATTCTAAATATTTCATTTAACTACGGAATAAGCATAATAATAATATCAATATAACACAGATACAAGGCTCCCAGTAATGTGCAGTACTTTAATATCCTTAATATTGTGTTCACATTTTTTATATTTAGATATCAAAATACAACGTCGATATTTACGCGACGTTCTCTGGATTGAACAATAACGCTATCCATCATGTTTCATACCGATTGTTGGCCGCTCTTTACATACTGGTTTTCCTACTCCATTTTCCCCTGCTTTATGGGCTGTCATTTTCCGCAGCTAGTTTTTTTCAACAGTTATGTTGAAATAATAAGGATGTATGGTGGAGAGCAATTTATTTTCTTAAAATAATAAATGACATGCAATTCACGCAAAGCTGGGAGGTAAGGCTAAAAGCAAATATGATGCATTGAAAATAAACTAAAAATACTTCATCCCAGCAACATTGTACTCTACTGATTATGTCATAAAACATAGCAACTGCAAAGAAGGATATCACAAATATTAATTAAATATTCTAAGACCTTCCAGTCCAATAATGCCAGTGATGATAAAAAAAACACCATATAGACTGATTTTTACTACAGATCACCCCTTTTCCCTTATCAAGATATACCCAAATAGGGCTCAAGGTGGGTGTGGCCGGTCAACAGGGGTTGCTTCTTCAGGCACCTGATCCTACCACTCGTGTGCCCATGGGTCCGTGTTTACCCCACCTTCAATAGTTATTGCGTAGTCATTAAAGGATTTATGAGGTTGATCACTGTTCGCTATCTACACTTTTTCATATTGCTGGCGTGTTTTCAAAAACATTTTTGTATTAATCAGCATCATATTTTCAGTAATATTTACTATTGAATCATAGAAAATATTTTTCGATAACAAAAGATACAAATCTGATATGGTTCAATTTTAGAATTCATTCACAGAATTCTGGCACAAACAAGTACTTGTTTATGTCCAAAATAAGAAATTTGTCAAATGGAAGCAGAAACAATTATGCATGCTTTCTTTTATTGTCCAAATGTCTATCCATTATGATCCATTCTAGGAAAATGGACATGTTGAAAAATCTAGAAATAGCATAAAATTTTTATATATGTGCAGTTATACTAGGCATTCCTAAGGAAGATG
>CAJDSM010019299.1:32538-54570 GCA_903981925.1 Ostrea lurida
TATTTAGATATCAAAATACAACGTCGATATTACGCGACGTTCTCTGGAGTTAACAAAACGCTATCCATCATGTTCATACCGATTGTTGCCGCTTCTTTAGCATACGGTTTCCTTATCCATTTTCCCCTGCTTTTGCTTGTCACTTTCCGCAGCTAGTTTTTTCCACAGTTATGTTGAAATAATAAGATGTATGGTAGGAGAGCATCATTTATTTTCTGTTAAATAATAAATGACATCAATTCACGCAAAGCTGGGAGGTAAGGCCTTAAAAGCAAATATATGCATTGAAAATAAACTTAAAAAAACTTCATTCCCAGGCAACATTGACTCTACTGGATTATGTCTATAAAGCATAGCAACTGCAAAGAAGGCATATCACAAATATTAATTAAATATTCTAAGACCTTCCAGTCCAATAATGCCAGTGATGATAAAAATAAAAACACAGTATAGACTATTTTACTACAGATCACCCCTTTCCCTTATCAATATACCCAAATAGGGCTCAAGTGGGGTTGGCCGGTCAACAGGTTGCTTCTTCAAGCACCTGATTCCTACCACTCGTGTGCCCATGGTCCGTGTTACCCCACCTTCAATAGTTATCGGTCATTAAAGATTAGAGTGTTGATCACTGTCTCTATCTACACTTTTCTTATTGCGGTCGTGTTTCAAAACTTTTGATTAATCGCATCATGATTTTCAGTATATTTACTTATTGAATCATTAGGAAAAATATTTTTCGTAACAAAAATACAAATCTGATATGGTTCAATTTTAAATTATCACAGAAATCTGCATCAAAACAAGTAGACTTGTTATGTTCAAAAACAAAATTGATAATTTATGTCTTTTTGTCAAAATGGAAGCATAAACAATATGCATTGCTTCTTATTGTCCAAATGTCTATCCATATATTCCATTCAGAAAATGACATTTTTCTGGGAAAATCTAGAAAAAGGCATTAAAATTTTTATATTATGTGCAGTTTTTACTAGGCATTCCTAAGGAAATGAACATACATCAACCTTATAATATGCTTGTCAAAAATATATATTTCAGATGAAAAATTCAAAACTTACTATTCAGAATGTAGTTAAGTATTTTGAAAACATATCATGAATTAAAAAAAAATGTAACCAAAACAATTAACGAAATTGATTGTATATGAAAGGAATGTTTGAATTGGAATATGTATATTTAAAACTACATCTAATTTAATCTCCAATTATTAATATTTTGTTAACATAACTACCAGGATGAATGTTGTGTGCATTATGTATGTGTGTGTGGGTATTGATTTGTATTGTTTGTCTATTAATTTGAAATAAAAATTTAAAAAAAATATTTACTATTGAAAACCATGAGGAAAAAAGAAATTTTCCTTTCTATTGTGTTAACATTTCAAAGAATGGCGGGTGAAAGAGTAAACTGTTCAATGTGTTGAATAACGCACCGACAACCTAATACAATTAACTCTGTTTGAAAAAACGGTTATTGCGCCTGCCGATTTTACATTTGTCTATGCAAAAAAATAGAAATGACAAAGGGAAAGTGTTTTCCCTTTTTACAAATATTAGATTTCAAAGAAACGTTAAAGTTGAAAACGTAGTAATGGATTGTTTCTCTATTGTAAGCCTTGTGTTTTCGCAGAAGATTAAAAGAAAACCCAAATCTACCAGTATTCACGGACTTTCTGAGCTTTGAAAAGAAATGATTAGGATTAGCAAAGTATCTCAATCCTTGATAGCAGCATCCTCTTCAAGATGATTTCTTGGTACATTCAGAAATATTAAGAGGTTGTCATTCACAGAAGAGGCTGACGTCCTAAGATTATTACTGTACATTTATAATTACATACAAGCTTCATACTTCTTATCAAGACCTTCAGTTACCCCTACACAATGTAGTTTGATTACTGCATGTCTTTCTATTAAAAGATTCGAAACTTACTGCCTTTGATCATTGTCTAAATGTCGATAACTAACTAAACAATTCGTCAATCGTTAACCTTAAGTCATCAACGAGTTAATAATGTCTCATTCATCACAGACACTAGCCATTGTCAGATCTGTCTCAATTAAAGAAATAAAATTTCCCATTAACATTAAAGACATCGTATCAAGTATTTTTTGCAGTTAATTTGCATAATTGGTAATAGCGTAAATTCTGATTGATTTTCTATTATTGTGTTCCTCAAATATATACACGAACCCTAAAATGTAAATTACCAAAGATGAAAACATACAGTTGTTCTATCTTCTTTTTCAACTGGGAATCATAGTTTAATCTCGCGTCCCCGGACCATGTTCAGCCTAAACCCCTGTCATGCTTACAAATGCATGATAATCGAATTTCCAAAGTTTAAAGGGCATGGGTACATTTTGAACTAAAAATATAAAATTTTAGATTGCTAATTTTAATTATTTACAATCTTGACTAAGGTATTTTAAACAGCGAAAAATTTAAACTCATTCTGTTGACTTCCAATGAGATACACACTTACAATTCTTGTTATGTAAATGTAAACAAGACCCAAGTCATATTTTGCTTACATATACTGAATATGCTACTAAACGTTCCATTTAATTGCACTTTTTTTTTTTTACAAAATGAAGTTCATTCTATAACAATTTTACAGTATCTAGTATTCTCACATCTCATATTGTTTTAAACTTGATATTTTCTACGAAAGCAATCTTTTGTAAACATAAACAAGGCTCGAGCCCTGTTTACATAAGCAAAGATTTGTGAGCGCAGTATCTTACTTGTAACTCAACATCTGATTTCAAATTTTGCTGACCACTGGAAATAACTTGATTAAGCGATTTTAACATCAAAATTGACATCTAAAATTTGAATATTTAGTTCAAAAACGTGTTCAATGTCCTATAAAAAAGACATACGGTATAAGGACTAATGTCATTTTTTAAATTTCACGTAATTTTTCAAAGCCTTGACTTAAAATTCAAATGGATAATAATAAAAGGTGGGGAGGGGGTTTAGATCATTTTTTTTAACCATTGGCTAAAAAATATTGATTGTACACAAAAATGGTCAAGTAAATGACTTAAACATTTTTAAAATAACGGGTGTTCTGTTTGAATTGATTGATTGTATATTGTTTACGTCCCGCTTGAATAATTTTCACTCAATATGGAGACGTTACCATTGACGGTGAAGGCTGCCCAAAATTTAGCCTATGCTTGAACTCAAATGCCTTTGAAGCAGGGAGAGATTTTATCTTGCCACTCGTGCCACACCTGCTGTGACAGAGGACCTCCGTTTTTGCGGTCTCATCCGAAAGACCGCCCTATTTAGTTGCCTCTTACGGCAAGCAAGGGGTACCAGGGTCCTGTTCCTACCAGGATCCCCACGGGATGTGTTCTGTTTGAAAAAATACATCAACCAAATTAGTTAATTACAATATTTTAACTAGTTCCAAGTCTCAGCTACTTGTATCATAATTTTAGAGCTGATATATACGTATAGGGGTATATAAAATAAGAGGTATATTGGATGAAATAGAAACTTTTAAATCATGTAGAAACTGTAAAATCATGCAGATTCGATTAATCAGTCTCTTCGCCACAAAATATAGTCCATACCAAACCCTTTCAAAATTTGAATAGACACAAAATTTATGAACTGGTAGTAAATGTGTAAGATATTAACACAGATGGGATCGGTATTGAGCCAGTAAATGCTTAGTTATGGCATCCTGCGCGGTTGTTCTCAAAAGCTCAGGAGCTAACTTCCTTAAAAATACAGACTATATTATGTAACTCTTTTAATTTATATCTCTCTTGTAATGGCGTTTTTGTTTGATTTTATTCATGGCATACCATAGTATCGATATTTTTACTGGAATGTACCATAAAAATGGAGCACAATCAATAGATAACAACAATAAGGGCAATTATACAACCTATGAATGTTCTTTTATTCAAAACGATATAGAATGGTAAAAATTATACATTAATCTAACAAATATCCAGTATTATGCCAATGAGGTTTGACGAACATAAGATCAATTGTTCTAAATTCATTAGTCGGACAACTGGTCTAGTGATTTCAACATGTTTTATTGCCAATTCGATAAAAGGAATTGATAAGTGCTGTAGTAAGGACAAATGTTTCAAAAAAGTCTATTTTCAAGCATAAAGAAAGCACCCCATTACTTTACCTCGGGGAGGCGCCTTCCCACAATGATTCATACGAATTTACGGCAGAACTGTATTTTGAACTATGACATATATACTGATCTAGTATACAGAACAGAACCCCGTTGGTCCATTAATTATTACAGCTTGTCTACTGCTCATTACCACCCTGTACGAGTTTACTCTCAGGTGAGGGATTTTCTACAAATAAATCGGAAAACAGTTAGTGTATATTAGTAGAATACTCGTGATATTTAACCTTTCGGCCTGTAAATCAGAAAGGCCATCTTCTAGTCACGATCACCATATGCATGCTAATGAAAGGTGAAGATAATTAACAGTGATCAATCTCATAAGTCTCAAACGGAATACGAATAGAGAGTTGGGTAAACACGGATCCCTGGATATACCAGAAGTGGGATACGTTGCCTAGGATGAGTAAGCATTTCCTGTCGATCGGTCACACCCGCCGTGAGCCTTTATTTTATTCAGGTACACGGAGTAAAATGGCAGGTTGTATTGGTAAACTAGATCGTTATAACAGCCATAGAATTTACGAAATGCTGATTTTAAACGTGATTGTTGAAACCCCTGCTAATGAAGCTTGATGGTTAGCACTTTAAGGGTTACAGACCTACTTCTTATTCTCAACAACCGACAAGTACAATGCAATGTCCTTACACTGTGCTTCTTCAAAGAGGGAAAACCTTAATTTATTTCCGGGATTTGTAAGTCTTGATACAGCAATATGCTACCATGTAGTGCATCACTCACGCTGAAATATCGGTATTAATTCATAACTGCGCCAATTAGTGTGCTGATCATGGGATTTTGTGTCGTACAAGCATGCCCGGCAGAAATACTAAAACTTCAAGTTGTATTTTCTCTTCATCGCACGGCTTTTAAGGATAACAGCAATGGAAATTATATAATCCGAATTATCACGATTCCCATGAAGATCTAATTTAATGATCTCATTTTCTCACTTGCATATTTTTTTTCTCATTATATGATACATTCAAGAAAAATATAACAACATGCTTGAGGGTATTGCTGTGCCATACGTTCTGTTAAAGACAAAAATATAACGCTACCTTTAAAAGATCAATTTGAATATCAAACATACACTAGCGATGATTCTCCAGGTTATAGAATTCCGTAGAAGCTGTTGAAGAATTCACATTCCAGCGTTGTCATGTAAACATCACGCGTACGAATTAGTACAAGCCGCGCAATCTGTTCTGACACGGGTTTAGTTCTTTTCTGTGGTGCCCAACTCTTGATTTTGTATTCTATTTGGGACTTACGAGATTAATCACTGTTCGTAATCTTAGAATGTATTTTGAGAAACTAGTTCCAAAATTTATGTATTATGCAAGTACATACTTGCGTTTTTATATTGCCATCGAGTTGCATTAATTAAGATAAAAGAGTGTAAGCAGGGAACATTGGTTCGGTCAAAAATACTTTTAATAATAGTTCAAATATCCCATGTTTGGAGTGATGTAATATGTGTAAAACAATTTTAGAATAGATGTGAAGGGTACTGAGTGCTTAAAGTAAATTCCCATACCACATCAAATAACGTTAGTAACGTGATTTTCGAGTCACAAACGTTATCACACGTTCAACGAACCCGATGACATTTTGTCGAATATGTACATCGGGACTAATGGTTAAACAAACGAAAATAAAAATATAATGCATAGATATCATATTTGCTACGACTAGATCTATTCAAACTAGCGTATTTTTTTTCACTATCTATTGTGACGTAATGTTAGTACTCATGTGACGTAGTCAGATTAATTTTATATTTAAAGTCTACGAATAGTGAATCATTGCGAGATTAGGCTATATATTGTTTCACAATGCAAAACAGGAATTCATCATAAACATCATCTGTCAAACTGAAACATTCTATTTCAAAATCATTTTCAATTCCCTCAGGCAAGGCAATCGGCAATCCTCGGCTAACTCCGCTACGCTCTGTATATACCTTAGATGTGAATGGTGTAGGGATATCGATTTTATACATTTCTCCGGCGGAAGTACCTGTTTACTCTTTCCACTCCGCTTGGACTGTTCCTTCGGCTGCAGACGACTTTCTCGCAATGATGCAGTTTAGAAAAAATGGACTTGACATTCACTCAGGGAATAATTGTAAGTTTTTTGCAACCGTTTTCATGCTGATATAACGGTTATGTAAGTGGAGCCGACGAAACGGGTATTTTGTTTTGAACACATGAATTCAAATACAATCCGATCACATCCGAAGTCAGTGTCACGGCGAGGTACGAGCCACGCGCGGAGTTCCGAGTGCAGGCACGGCATTGTCTTGCGCATTTCTGTGTAGTCTCGTGCAACCAGACGCTCGGCTATCTCCGTAAACTGTTCGTCGGAGATTTGCGTAGACAACCGAGTGTCTGGTTGAACGAGACTAATTTCTGTGCAGTTAGGATTTTCCAAACTTCAATCCCGATCCCTAATACTTACGGTAATCAATGCATTTGAAGCTTTAGTATTTTAAACCGAGTTTTAAAAACCATTCTATATTTAATGAAATGGTAATTTTGTAATCTAAATGATAAATTAATCAAGTTTTCAGAGATAGGAATATTAAACATCTTTTTCAAATACGTGCTTTTTCAAGGGTTTTTGATTGATTATTACTGTTTGACGTCCCACTCGAGAATAGTTCACTCATATGGGACGTCACCATTGCCGGTGAAAGGGCTGCGAAATTTAGGCCTATGCTCGGCACCCAGGGCCTTTGAGCAGGGAGGGATCTCGTGCCACACCTGCTGTGACTCGGGGTCTCGTTTTTTCCGGTCTCATCCGAATTCAGTCGCCTCTTCCGACACGCAATGGGATGCTGGGGACCTATTCTAACCCGGACCCCCACGGTCTCACAGATCTAGATAAAGATAAAAAAACAAGATGCAATATCTCACCACAGTCTTTGCATTTTAAATGGCGGTTCAAAATCTTATCTGCATCCAGGCGACGGTTCATATTCTTCAATTGATATAAGTATTGTAGATCCCTCTTTACTTTTGGATTCGATTAAAGTCAATAATCCTCCAGAAAGCAATCCTGTACAAAACTGGAAGCTCGAAAAAGCCGATTGACCATGTTTCGAAGCTCTGTGTCGGCAAGATATCTCCGCCGAAAAGTTTAAAACCACCCAGACTCTCTTCAGAAATTTACCGAACATTTATTAACGATAGCAAATAAATGCATACCTAAAACCTCGACAAATTCTACTAAAATAAAAAAAAAACCCATGGTTCACAGAGGAATGCCATGATGCAATTAAAGCTCGTAAAAAAGCAGAAAGGCGATAAAATAGATCACCCTCGTCTTTAAATTTGAACAATTTTCGCATATCTCGAGCAAAGGCTCTAGAACCATAAATGTAAGTTAATCCTGGGAAACATTTGTCTCGAGTCTAAATTCGCATACTCCTATTTATAAGATTTGGAATGCAATCAGGAAAATAAAAGGGAAAATTTCCGGAGGAAAAAGCCAACATCTGAAAGCAGAGAATAAAATAATCACAGATACATGTAAGAAAGATACCGTATATCTTACAAAATAGCTCATACAATTTTATTTTGAACAAACGTACACAAGAACGGACAACATTGGATTCTACATCTGAAAACAACGAATGTTATAACGAAACATTTACTTATGATGAGTTACTAAAAATTTTAGAAAAGTCTCATGATACATCTGTAGGTCCGGACCAGATCCATTATCAAATTATAAAACACTTTCCTAAATCCACCAAAGAGTGTCTTCTGCAAATATTTAACATGATCTGGGAGAGTGGTCGCAAGCTACAATCATTCCCATTCCAAAACAAGGAAAGGATCACTCAGATCCTAACAAATATCGACCGATAGCCTTAACAAGCTGTGTATGTAAAACCATGAAACGGATGATTAATGAACGCTTTTTAAATATGGTTTCCTCAAACTACATGTAATAATGTTCTAACAGATATACAATACGGCTTCAGGAAAATAGAAGCAAAATCGACCAGTTAGTAAGACGTGAAACCTACATATTCGAAATGCCTTTGTTTAAGGCATATATGACGTATCTGAGTAAAATTTTTGATACGGAATTGTGTTCAGATATGCGTAATGCATGTTAAACTTGAACCTTCACCGATTTTTAGGCTCGATAAAGTCGCGTGTCTTTAGTTATTTGACAGAAGCATCCTGTGTTTTTTGTGTGAATTATTGTCGATCCGCCATTTTCAACACTGTTGCGCAAGAGCGCGGGAAAACACAGCACTGGAGTCACAGTATATAACATAAAATTATAATGATTATATCACGTAATGAAAAGTTTTTTATGTAACCAGACTGTCACAACAGTCACGATAAACACCGAATTCAAGGATAACGAAAATTCAAAGGGTTTTTACGATAAAATGTATTTCAGATAAAGACGAGGCCCTATTTTAACGCAAGATCCTCACAGGACTATTCAAAGCTGATGTCTGGGTAAATTGTATAATCACGATCATGCATGTAAGCATCTAAAGCCACAAGATTGTCACAAATCTGAACAAATTTGAATTTCAAAAGTAATTTTGGGGGGGATTTTACATACATTTACTTCGTAGAACATGGAGCAAACGTTTGTCTCTGTGTCGTATGTACATGTATATCGAAATGCAGCCGATACCGATTAAGCTAGGCTAAAGTGAACTGAATATCTTCTTATGACAAAAGTTTCAATTCTGTCAATTTTAAGTCTAAGATAATGAAATAAAGAATTTTTATTAATTTTATGGCCTTCCTTAGAACTTTGAATATGTTATATGTTAAACTGGTACGTGCTTTTAGATGGACTTGATCTTTGATTTAATTTACAGTTTTCCCCATACCGACTTCTAAAAATGACGGTCTTACTGTCCTTTCCTGAATACTGACTTGTGTTTTGGTGAATCTCTCACTATCGTATTTTTGTAGCATAATGACAAATGAGTGGGAGGGGGAGGGTGATAGAGGAATATATTATAAATACGGTTACCGTTCACATTTAAATGTGATTGATCTTTGTGGTCGCAGACGACACAGATTATCAACAGCCATTTCAATCCCTAAATTCCCAAGTGCAGGCTTTCTTGGAGTATAAATAGTACATGCTATTTTCGTTGCATGACTAGTCGCAGTAGCTGGCTACACATTTAATAAGAGTCTCGTGTAAGATTTAAGATATGTGGTGTATTTTTTGAAAGTGAATCAGAAAGTAAACCTATTCAACACCTGTATGAACTTGCTGACAGAAAAGATGCTGTTTGAAGGTGGTGTTAACAAGCAAAATATATTACTTCCATCTTAAACAACACACATGTCAGTAGAGCTACATTGAAGCTTGGATCAAAATTTATCAACACTACTTCGAAGATTTCATTTACATCATACCCTCCTTCATATTACTTTAACGAAAACAAAAATATGTAATGCATTATTTGTATAACCCACCTTACTTGATTCCAGGCAGCTCTATTTTTATATTGCATAATGTGTTGTTGGGGATCAGATGGCATAATCACACCTATGTTGATACATGTAGATATGTTCTTATATTTTGGTTTTTCGAGCCCATCTGATCCCCGCATGTTTTCTGTTATATAACTTCGTCATTTACATAATAAATGACATTTTTTCAATTCACATTGCTGTCCTGTTTTCACTGCCTTTATCAAGTAACGAGCAAAGGCTACCTGGCACGTTCATATTAACTATGGAACATAAAGTGAAATATATATTGAAAAAAGACAATACGTGCATAATATATTCTGAAACCAAAAATTAAATATAAGAAATGTTCTGAAGAAAATAATTTGTTAGGTACTTTTTAATTAATTTTTGTATTAAAACCTTGTCATGTATTTACAAGATAACGGAAATTGATCCAGTTCATTGTCCTCACCCTATACAATTTTTTTTCATGGACCCAAATTACATTTCCGTATCACACCTGTGAAACATTATATTAACTAATAGCGTCACTGGCATTAGAACTTACTTATTTGTGGATCAAGTCGTGATCCTGAAATGTTAAACGTGAAATAAACTGCCTGTTTTGTCTTGAGTGTTAGCTAATACTTGGAATTGAAAATTTAAACCTACCGATACTGACGTACATACACTGTATTTAGGCTTTGTAGCCATCGGTATAAGTGTATTATCGCCATTGATTTTTATTGCATCTCCTGTATTTGATGTATATTTCAATAGATATATATTTTAAAGTGAAATGATTTTGCTTCAGTATTACTTTTATATAGCTCCGGTATATAGCAGTCACGAAAATTTTCTAAAACTGACTGCATCAAAATGTACGATTTCTCCACACTTTAGACAACACTTCCTCACGATAAATTAAAACCTTGGCTTTTCCAAATTACAGATAATTGCTTTTTAAACATAAACGGCACCCGAAAATACGAATTTCTGGTCGTTGGGAAACAAGATGCATATTTTGTTAGAAAACACTCTGATTACCCACACAAGTACTCCGAAGTAAATTTTTAAGAGCATGCATGGGTTTCTTATAGATAATATTTATGTAGTCTTTGGACATCATGGCTTCCAACAATATGTTGGGATTCCTATGGGCACTAATTGTGCCCCCTTATTGGCAGACTTATCTTTCTATTCACACGAAGCAGAATTTGTTCAAAACCTGTAACGGGCTAACAACAAAAAAATCTTGCTGTGTCCTTCAACCCTGCATATAGATGATGCCCTATCAATTAACTATCATAATTTACTTAATTATGTCCATTTGATGTTAAGGCAAAGAAAACGAACAGTGATCAATCTCGTAAGTCCCAAATAGAATACAAAAACGAGAGTTGGGCAAGCACGGACCCCTGGACACACCAGAGGTGGGATCAGGTGCTTTGGATGAATAAGCATCCCCCGTTGACCGGTCACACCCGTCGTGAGATCATTGATATATCCGACGAACTCGAAATAAAGGACACCACAGAATCTGACATATCTCATTCCTAGTTGGACTACTTTACTAATATTGACTCTAATGGCAGACTGACACTAATTATATGACAAGCGTGATGATTAACTTTGCAATCGTCAACTTTCCCTTTCTGTGTAGTAATATACCACTATCACACTGTTATGGTGTGTATATCTCCAGTTGATTCGATACGCAAGAGCATACTTGCATATGAGGACTTTTTAAAGCGAGGCCAACTACTAACAAATAAGTTGATGTTGCAGAGCTATAACGAATCTCGTTTAAAGTCATCATTTGCAAATTCTACAGTCGCTATATTGACCTTGTTTGTGATTAAATTATCACTAAGTCATATGGTGACTGGATTGTTTCATACCTTTGTAAGACTATCATTTTCTACTAGATTTGACAATGGATAATCCCGTTTACCTTATTTCGACAAAGGGCACACGCGTACGGCGGCTGTGGCCGGTCAGCATAGGATGCTTATGACACCTGATCCTGCCTTGGCTTTTGTCGGAGGTCCGTGTTGCCCTACACTTGACTTTGTAGATGTGTTTTGGGGATTATGATTACGTTTAAAACTCACAAAAGTCCCTCATCAGATGACGCCTTCTACACAGACTTGCTATTTATAGATGCTAATATTCACACCAGTCACCATGCCGTATCATAGAATTTCAACATATCAACTAATTTATATATGGGCTGAATGCTGTCGGACATGCATCATACCAAATGTCAGACCATTCTCGACATATTGATTTTGATTACGGATTATCCCGTTTGCCTGGTCAAAATAAAGGGTCTCACGGCGGGTTTGACCGCCTAACTGGGGACGCTAATTTGCTACAAGTATCTAATAGTAACTAGAAATACTGTGAGTAAAACACACAAAGGAAACCCCCCGCCACCCACATATCTTTATGCTCCCTTGAGTCACTATAGCTTGAACAAAGAAAACATGGCCCAGACAGAATTCCATGTTAAAAAACCTACAAGTTTGACCTTGATATCAAGGTCAAGGCTATACAGAGGTCATGGATGTAGTACATGACACATCCTCCCATGGTGAGGCACCCACATAACAATTATAATCCAAGTTAGAGAATTATACCTTTGACCTTGAAGTTAAGGTCATATATAGGTTATGAATGTATGCGACACATCCTCTCATATTGATACACCCATATGCTAGTTATGGTATGCCTACGTCAAATAACAAAGAAGTTATGGCCTGGACCTGAATCTGTACACACAGACGGACAGACAGACAAACAGAAAACCGAGTACATGACACATCATCTTATGGTGATACATCCATGTGCCAAATATAAAATGCATATGGCAAAGAACAAAGAAGTTATGGCCCAGACACAAATTCGTGTTAAAAAACTTATAATTTTGACCCTGAGGTCAAAGGTCAAGTCCATACAGAGGTGATGAATATACGCAACACATTGTTGCAAAGTGACACGCCCATGTGCCAAATATTGTATGCCTACCTCAAAGAACAAAGAAGATATGGCCCGGACACGAATCTGCATAGAGACGGACAGACAGACAGACGGACGGACAGACAGAGTGATTCCTATATACCCAACTTGTTTGCGGGGGGTATAATAATAGAAAACAGCAAATATGGGCTTACCAAGGGTGTGACCGGTCATCAGGAAATGTTTACCTCTAGGTACCTAATCCCATCTTTGGTATATCCAGGGGTCCGTGTTTGCCCAATCTTAATTTGTATTCCGTGTAGGACTTTTGAGATTGGTCACTGTTCGTTATCTTCATCATTTTACAATGGAGGCACTATTGCTATGTACGTTGAAAAATAAAGTGAAGAAAGGTAGAAAATGGTCCGATTTCTTATCAAGACACTTGTATCAGTGTGTTGTAAAAACAACAGAAATGAATTAGTGAATGGATTTTCTGTTCCTTTCAAATTATGTAAGAAAAGGTAAAAGAAAAATTAACGAGAAGCTCTTAAAAAATTAATTTTTGGTTTTTGCAATGCGACATAAAAGTATTCTGTAGGACGTTTTCAGTATTCAAATATACCACAATTATTAACACCAAGTATGCTTTTGACAGTCATGCGTGTGTTCGCTTTTTATAAAGTAAACTATGTCAGGCCTGACCTATGTGTGAATTATTCATATCACTATTTTATTCGCTTTATTCGGGAGACGATCACTTAGAATTAAAGTGATTGATTAAATTTCCCACTCAGTGTGAAACTGGAAAATTGTTATTAATTTATTATGTTGTACTTTTGGGAATATTTTGACAAGGATTGATTTTGAGATGAACTAAATTACAATGTATGTCAACCACCTTAATACTGAGATCCCGATATTGAGATTTTTATATACCGGTATAATGTATAATGAAAGTAGATAAATGAGTGCAAAAAAGGGAAAATAACGAGCAGTGATCCGAAAATGAACACAAACGGACGTACCATAGAAATCTACAATGTAATTAATTGTTTTCAGTAACCAAGAAAGAAGTGCATCAGGGCTTCCAGTGATTGCCACGTCCATTCATAACATTGGTCCTCCATGAAATGATACACATTCCCAATATTGGGTACAACGCCCACCAAGGTTCCCGAGCGCAGATTACTGATGACATGCAGTAGTTTTAATGTAACAGATAAAACAAACAGATACTGTGGAATCATCATTGTTCGTAGGGGACAAATGTTCGTGGATTCCGTGGGTCACTCTTACCCGCGAATTTAAGTCCTCACGAACATGTTCTATTTTCCTTTTAATCTTTATAAATATTATGCCATGTGCATTATTTATCAATTACCCACGAACGTATGTCCCCACGAACCAGCAAAAGTTTGGTTACCCACGAACATTGGCCCCCACGAATTATAATGATTCCACAGTATACAGCTTCACAGAAATCTTAACATCCTTGGATGGTACATCAATAGGTAATTGAAATAACAACAAACTCGGAACTCCAACCACACCTCAGTTCCAGCGTTCAATGTGGGGGAGTTAATCAGCAACGGTGTGTGATTGCCTTCCGGGAAATTACGGATAATAAATTCATTATGATTCTATTTCAGGATACTTATATTTCAACTGTTTTAGTATACCCAAAAATCTGAAACAAAAACGTAACCGTGTCCCGGGCCCCGAGAGGCTATCATTGTGTTATTAATTTCAATAATCATCGAGTTTTAATTTTTATTTCATTATTACGATGCATTATACAAGATCACATATCCCGATCCCACGAAGCTATTATTGTTATAAAATCTCAATAATCTTTGAACATTAATTTATACTTCATTACCTGTATAGTATGGTGTCCTGATTTTTGTCTTTCTGCGGTTAATTGCAAAGGTGGAGGAGAAAACGCGCGAGAGTGAAGGTGTGAAACTAACATCGCACGTTCGTCATCACTAGTTTAGATACTCTCATACTTAGAATGTTGGACTTAGATTATATAGTTCTTTTATTTTCACTTTTTCAGATTTTTTAATGGGATAACACGTACTTGTACTGAAGCATATTTATTGATATTCATAGCCATACATACTTCTGAAATAAATTGCAAAATTTGTTTGTAGGAAGAAAATTCATTCAAGGCTACTTCGTGCATTAAAATAGCTATTGTCTTGGATAATCAAAAAGACCGAATGTGATGTGGATGAAAAACGGATGAGTTGGGCGGTATTTCTCTAACCTCAAAGTAGGTACCATCATTTTTAAAAGAATGTGGGCACTTTCCACTATAAAAGTGAAGATAACGAGCAGTAATCAATGTAAAGGCAAATATAACGAACAGTGATCAATCTCGTAAAACCATTAAATATTGTAAAGTTAAAAGTAGGGCAAACACGGATCCTTATACAGACACACCAGAGGTGGGATCAAGTGCCTTGGAGGAGTAAACATCCTTGTCGACCGTTCACACCCACCGTGAGCCCTATATCTTGATTAGATAAACAGGGTAGGTGTGTAAACAACACCCAAACAATTAGTATGAAACACATTATCTATGTACTATGTTACTAGCTTGATATACGGATATGTATTTAATTGCAGTGGTAAAATTAGAAATTCATATCAAAATTAAGGATTATCTCCCTCAGGCATAGCTCTGATCCTTCGAAGTTTTTGGCCCCAATCCTTTGGCACTACATTGATCACTTTTATAAAGTTTTACTTTCATGTTTCGGATTTCCAACATTTCGGTTTGAGCATCACTGAAGAGACATAATTTGTCGAAATGCGCATCTGGTGCATAAAAATTGGTACCGTATATGATTTATATTATCCAGTATTTGATCTTACGACGAATTGTATTTTGCAAATAAGGTAATCTCACCAACAATATAATTTGCGAAATGCTTGCTTCAAACGAGATCTGCCAATAGCTTGTCTCCATGAAAATTGATCACACGCAGAACATGATATGCATGTCGTCGGCTAATAATATTATGTTTATCAAGAAATTGTAATCTACCTGAATGGTAAAATGTTTACAATTTCAAACAATTTCCTGTTTATCTGCGTTACTGACGATGATGGTGAAATACACAGTGGTAAAACTTCCTACTTTTTAAAAAAACCCTGGAATTGAAGAAAATTAAACGATAAAATATCTAAGTTTTGCATTGAACTTCTAGAGGTGCAACATGGCATAAACAGAAGAGGTTGTATTATCAAAGGGATGTAAAACAAATACATCAAGACAAAAACAAAAACAAACCAAAAACAAAACAAAACAAAACCAAAAAAATACCCCCAAAAAACAAAACAATTATAAAATTGCAAGGACCAAGGTTACTGAAAAAATTATTTCTTAGTATAATACTAGATTTCGTAGGTTTGTTTGTAAATATGTATTTGGTTGTGCAGATGCATTTGATTTTAAATGCACTTACAAAGAACCTATGGTGTAAGAATCTTGTTTTCAAAGCTGAATGCAATATTAAAATAGAAGATGGCTTTTTTTTTTTAGCAGAAATATACTGACAGGTTCCACTTGAGTCATCGTGCTTCATTTTCTTTAACGTGCTTCAAAGCCTTTGCACTGCAATATGTCCTTATAAACTGTGATATGAAAATGCTGGACTACTTCTTTTCCGCAAAACCTGACTCCATTGCGTCTCCCGTACATGAAAATTGTATTGATTTTCTAGTTATTTAAAGACAACCCTGATTTTACTTGAAATCATTTCTGTAAACGCCAATGGAGGGCATGCCTGACGTTTTTTGTGTACTCATCACCAAAAAACCCGTTAGATGGCGGTGATCTAGTAAGCAAAAATCAGAACGTTATTGAAAGAAATGTGGCTTGCGGTAGTGCCCGATAAAGATCTTAATTCCTTGTATGAAACAAAAAGTAAAAAACCGATACTTTATCAGCAGGCGTCACACTTCATCTTGCATAATATTTCTTCGAAGAAAAACGTTTTCGACACTGAGTCTTCTTTTGGTATTACCTTTTTGAACAAGCCAATCATCGTCTTTATCAGGATTTCGAAAAGCCTCACTTCGAGTTCAGAGAACGGAATACCAAACGTGCGCGTTGGGACGCAAACTTCCCAAACGGGGGCTACTGGGATAAACGTTCATGTAGCTATTTCATCACATTTATATTCAGTCACTGCAACAACCCTCCTTGTAGAAAAACAAGTCTTGCATCTTCATTGATATTTGAAGAAAATCTTTTCAAGCATTGTTTTTGTCTTGATGTCGTTTTCTGTTTAATAAAAACAATCTTTTTTTTTTTTAATTAAACCCTACAATGTTAGGTGGAGTGCTACACCAGAGAAATTTGACGTGGATGAAAAGTAGAGGATATGTTAAACAATACAATTCAAATTCACTCTATTTCGTAAAAAAAAATGCCGTTTTAGTACAAAAAGGCGAAGTTAACATTGTGTCAAACGTAATCATAATCCAAAAAACATATACAAAATCGAGTGTAGGACAACACGGACCTCCGACAAAAGCGAAGGTAGGATCAGGTGCCATGGAGGAGTAAGCATCCTCTGCTGACCGGTCACACCCGCCGTGAGCCCTTAGTCGAAATAAAGTAAACGGGATTACCCGTAGTCAAATCTAGTAGGAAAATGACAGTCTAACAAAGGGTATGAAACAAATCAGTCAACATATGACTTAGTGATAATTTGTAATCGCAAACAAGGTCATTATAGCGAACGTAGAATTTGCGAAATGATGACTTTAAACGAGATTCGTTATAACCCTGCAGCATCAACTTTTTTGTTAGCAGCTGGCCTCGCTTCAAAAAGTCCGCATACGCATAGCATGCTCTTGCGTATCGAATCAACTGGGAGATATACAGTGTACACACTATAAGCAGGTGATAGTGGTATATTACTACATAGAAAAGGAAAGTTGACGATTGCAAAGTTAAAGTCATAGTAGAATGCAATTTGACAAAAAATGTAAAAAAAACAACAACAAAAAAACCTTGTTGGAATCGAACCCGCGACCTGCAGTTAAGAAGGCAACGTGCTAACTTACAGAGCTACTCAACTAGGCATTTAAATTTGAAAACCCTGATACTGATATTTTCATCCATGTTTCGAAACCTCGGGAAGCCAGCTATCATGACGATATAGAGATCTACCGTGAAGTCGATCCCACTCGGGGGCAGTTATTAAAAAATCGCAAGAGGTGGATTCCCGATTGAAAATTGATCATTTTTAGTTTGAAATTTTCAACAATAAGGGTGGAAATACACCCCCATAATCCCCTTCCTCCCCTCTCCAGAGTCACCACAGCGTCTGATTGATATTTTTCTGTTGATGAATTGAAAGCAAACCATTTTTCTATAAAACATACATGTGTGATACTGGAATATTGCAGGATGTTGGAAACTGGACCTAGGTGCGAAAAAGGTAGAGACAGTTCAAATATCAAGTCTGCACGTTTTGTTTTTACAGAGACGACGTCTCTGGTTATTATGGATATATGTATTAGAAATTTATCACACACTGTACTGTTTCCGGTTCATAACGAGGGTTCGGAAAAACGATATGAACTCGTAGCTGAGGTTCATAAGAATGCAATTAGGTAGGGTCATCACGGGGTCAATCAATCTTGCGCTACGTAAAGAAAACTGCACATCAGCTTCGAAACTGTAAACTTTCCGGTAAAGACATTGTTTTGTCACCGATGTTATTCAAAGGGCATTTTGTGTCTTTAATGAAGTGAAATAAGTGTAACAGAGATTTCCAGCTTCTTCAAACGGTGACGTTGCAGACGACTCACAATCGAATTGACGACGTCAAACAATAATAAAGCGAAAAATTAGGGTTGTGAAATAGAAAGTAAATCAAATATGCCTTTAATGATCGTTGTTGATACATGATCTTAAACTCGTGCTTATGGCATATGAAATTTATGAAATTCGTTACCGGATTTAATATTTCCCTCGCCAAGGCTCGGAAATATGTAAATCCGGTTACTCATTTCATAAATTTCCTATGCATAAGATCATGATCAGATCTCTATATATTATTGGATTATCGTTTTCTCTCACATAGCAACATTGACAGCTTTTTGTGAAGTGTCAGAAATTTTAATCCATGCCTGACGCTTACTTTAGTATACGTGTACTTTCAAAATGATGAAAAAATATTTACCATGCACACATCTCAAAATTGTTTAATAACCTGATACAACTCAATCATAACCATCTTTTCCATAAGTATTTGCCGATTGAACGTGACCTTTACAAAGCCTTAATGCCAGATGGACAGCGTTTAAACCACTTATTCCCTCTCCTTATAGTTCACCAATAGTAGGACTGTTGGTTTCGCGCCACCTTAACAGTATTAAAAGAGCGTACGTCAGATATATTAAATGCCCGATGATTGGTGATTTTGCATTACCCCTGGTAATGCAGAGACATAAACTCTGTAAATTTGTTTTTTAGTGACGCGTTTCCGTTAGATCTGGGGCGTTGATTTACCCCCTATCACCAAGGTATGGTCATAACTGATATCAATCTCGTCACCGGAAGACAACATCATATCGATAAGAGAATATTTGAGGTTTTTTTATTTCATTCAGAAAGATATAAATCTTCCCTTGAAAGCCTATCCACGTTACAAGTAAGAGAGAAAAATATTGCCATTTTTACATAATTCAATCGATGTCGAGAGCAATAACTGAATGATACAATGCGATGTCATTATCCTGCGCTTCATCTCGCCTGTGACTGCTATATCGACGCTTTGGGTATGAAGATTCGAAAATGTAAACCCACTCATTCCAAGTGAACAATACTACAACAACATCCAATCACTATTAGGCAATAAAAAGAACAAACTCGTATCTAGAATCGTGAGCAATGACCGCATTGTGGTGATATACATGTATGAATAAGTATTGAAAATCCACACAAGTAGTACTATACTAAAAAAAATATGACAAAGCCGATTGAAAATACTCGACGAAGTTCTGTAATTCTTCAAGAGTATAATACGCTTTGCTGCGTTACACATCGAAAAAGCGCGTATGAATACATTTAGTTAGGCTTGCTTGTTATCAAAGAGTAACAATTCATTGGCTCTCTGTAAAAGGAAATGTGCATTATTTAATATATGAAAAAATAATAAAAAATAACAGTGAGCAAATTTCTATTGTAACACTGTTAAAGTAGCATAATCTGTATTCTTACGAAAAATGAAATCTTCCATATTTTTTTTCTATGTATACATCTAATTAAGTTATGCTTTCATGCGTAATTACAACATTGAAAGTTAAAAGATACACAAGAACAAAGTACGTGTTTCTATTAATTTAAAATATTGTCAACCCAACATAATAACAGAGTCGCATGGGATCAACATGTGTATGTAAGCATGCGCAGTACTGTATTATTGTTTTGCGATGTATACACATGACCCTTTTTCTCTTCGTCAACAATAGTATACATGTACATGTACGTATTTAATAACACATCATAAGTATGTATGTGATATCTAATCATATTTTTTTTGCATTTACAGTTCAGAAATACGTCGACTATAGGCTATATTACTACAAACATCTCAAGCGTGATTTTGAATTATACTGCCATATAAGGAGATCGCGTGACTATGATGTTTATCCTCATTCCATTTATAGAACTGTCACGTTGTAGACACGTCTTTTGAGGCTTATTCCTCGCTTGTTATTTACATTTTGGCCGGGTAGATTTGTGATTTGCATTTTTATCGTTTATATATATTGTATATTTGATTCCTTAACGAAATAGCATTGTAATAAAATTCAAAAGATACAGATTATGCTACTTTAGCAAATGGTATTCGTTACAACATTTCATAATCCATTAATGATAACGTCGAATAACGTCAATTTCAGCACACTCGAAAGACACTGAAATTCGAACTTGAATTAAAAAAGTTAATAACACTGTGATCACCATTCGCAGTCACGCATGCTTGACAACGGCGCCTCATTGATGACATAATAGTGTTCAGAAAGTTGTTCCAGATGTTGGTTAAATCCTGGCCGAAATCAGCTAATATCACTGGCTGATTTGATAACGGCGTAGACGCTCCATTTCGCCCCAGACGTGCTCAATCGGCGACCTATCGGTGGAAACAGCTGGCCAAGGCAATTTCTTTGACATTTCGGGGACTTTTTTGTTCAACAGAATGTCGATGTCTTAAGACATCGACATTCTGTTGAACATAAAAGTCACTGACTACATGTGCAACATGTGGCTTAACGTTGTCTTGCTGCAGAGTGCTGTGATTTTGCTGTCTCTGTAAGAAGGGTATCACATGGCGCTGAATAATTTCGTCTCGATAGCGTACGTCGGTGGAATTTTCATTGACAATTTGTAGAGGGGTCCTTCCACGTGTTATTATTCCTCCCAACACCATAACGCTACCTCCACCGAAATGTCGACGTTGCACAACACAAGCGTCCTGGTACTGCTCCCCAACTTACAACGGCCGTCAGTGCTATCCAAATGAAATATGGATTCATCTGTGAACAGAATATTGGCCCAGTCCTGTTTTATGAATCGCAGATGTCGTCTGCACTACACTAGTCTAGCGATATGATGACGTTGAAGCAGTTTTGGGCGCACCGCTGAACGCATTGGTCTGATGTTGTGCTCGCGCAGATGATTAGGCAGTTTTTGGACTGATTGGTCGACGTCCAGGAAATGCTATGAGCCGTCAAGCTTGCTGTCTGGAAACGATTTCTCAAGTGCACAAGTCTAATGTGGTTGTCCTATCGACGCGACGTCACACAAGGACACCCAGAACGTGGTCGATCCCGAGTGTTACCAGATTGTTGGAATCGTTTCCATAATGGTAGGATGGTGTCCCGGTGAACTCCAAAGAGTCTTGCAACGACATTTTGTGCCATTCCAGATTGAAGCATCCCAACAGCACGAATACGTTAGTTTTCGCTGAGTCATGGCATGGCAGAAGGGTAATATTTGTCAAAACTAAAGTGCTTTCCTTAAGTGTTCAAACAGGCCTTTTGCACTTCTTACTCCAAACACTTTTGGCCAGTAAAACTCGTGAATGCGCACACTTCAATAAACAACAATGTCATGCATTCACTAATCGCGATAAAGTCCGTGCATCTGACTCGGGTACTAACCGATATTGTTAAAAAAAATCACCTTTACAGATGTTTAGATTTTATAAACGTAAACAATAAATATAGAAAAAATATACTAAATTCTATAATGCACAGTTTCTTTTTTCCGCTAGTACATGTACATATGACCGCGTATGTGTGTAACCAAGCATTGCACATTATACCCCTGAAGACTCGAGTACACTCAATGGACTTTGTGATATTAGAAATGAATCTTATATTTTTTC
>CAJDSM010019302.1:3233-13737 GCA_903981925.1 Ostrea lurida
TTATCGCGGGCTTTTGAAATCGTCTCAAAATACAGGACAAACTCATGATAGTAGCATGTTGGCAAGAAGAATGCATTATAGTTCAGCCTCAGCCGCAGAGAGTAGATTAATTATGATCAATTTTTAGCCATACTGTTTTGATAATCCCTGTGATTATTATGCCAATATGTTAAGATTGCAGTGAACCTCATTTAATTCATCCTAGCTGTATGCCAATAACCAGTTTTGTTCTACATCCACAAGATGTTCTGGCATGATATGAGTCATTATTTTAGTGCAATAATGTTATAATGTGTCTGTCTCGCCTTGCTCACCGAGATTCACGTTGAACAAGGTATGAGTATTTCCAGGCACAGAACCTACTCACATCACCACAAATAATTAGTCAGTGAGTCCTTTGTGACAAATATTTCCATGCATATCGACAACATGGGTCCAACGGGGATTCTAACTAAAGAAGAGTTTAGTTCAAAGAGGGTGTGAATCGAGTGAAGAGGAACCATCTATCAGGAAACTTGATTGATCGTTTTAAGTGACAGGATATCATTACCCTGTATATCAGTGCAAATGCACAAAAAAGACGGACTTAAGTATTGAGACTGCTCTTAGAGAAGCCGACGAAGGACAAAATTTCTAACTAGAGCGTATAGAAAAAGTTGTTATGATTATAATTTTGAGAGAGTATGATATCTTGGACTGATCTATGTGATAATCAACTCTTTAATCATTCTCAAACAGATTTGTTGGAAAACCTGCAGTATATCATGTGTTGTACACTGAATGGGATTCACTATATAGTTAACTTATTCTCCTGAACACCTCTGCTAGAAATTATCACGAATGATGTCTGGATAAAAATTAATGAACAAACTGAGCATGGATATGAGCAGTCATTAAACACTATTTTCGAGAAAGTGTGACAAATTCTGAGAGATAGATGTTCTAGAGACATAAAAATATTCACAGGGATAAGCATATTCGTCGAAAGTTTATAGCATACGAGTTAATATGACATAATTATGCAGAAAGAGAGCTGCTTTAAATTTACCATTAGATAGTTAGTCCCAATTAAGCAGTTGGTGTAAGAAGGTAAAGTAAAAATGTCAATTTATTTTAAATGAAATCATTGTATTCCTAGCTCATTCTCTATAGACAGACGTACGCAATATTAGCAGCTCCCTGAAGAATATATGAAGTAAAAAACAGTCACAGATGCCGTTACATTGCTGTACTAAGCAAAAATATTGATAAAGTGAAATTGTGACGATATATTCGATATTGGATTTCTCTTTCTGATTCTGCAAGCTAAGAAATGAAATGGTGAAATGAGAGTAGATCCCATGGTGTATTCTCCATACTATGAAACCCTTTTATTTTGGACAGAACTGGTTGCACAGATTATCTGGACGCATAAGGTAGAATTTTGCAAAGTGTGTGTGCCTCATTTGCAAAGGGAGACATATTCAAGATTACGCAAGTAAAAAATTTAAGTTCCTCTCTTAATTTTGCCTCCAATTGCCTCGTCGAAGACCTATTGAGTATTAAAATTCAAGATCATTCAAATGCGCTAATAAAACTGAGTTGGGAAAAACTCCAAGCACCTTCCACTTCTTGGATTCGGTTGAACTTCTGTCCTTCAAATCCGATGCACAATTCTGCCCAATCAGATTATCCATCAAAGGGATAAGGGAGTTTTTCAATAAGTTAATCAACCAAACCTCTGAAGTAAGGCATGAGAGTTATTCAACAAAAAGGACACATAACTTAAATTAACCTGGGACATCCTGTGTTATTTTCTGTCACTTTCTTATTTGTACAAATTTTGACCAATAAACACATTTCATCTTATTTCTTCTTTTTCTGCTGGGAGACACATTTGCTATGATGTACTTTTTATTGAAATGTTAAGATATTATACTATTTAAATGAAGTTTGGGGCTCGCATCAGGTGTGACCAGTCAGCAGGGGATGCTTACTCCTCCTAGGCACCTGGTCCCACCTCTGGTATATCCAGGCGTCCGTGCTTGCCCATTTCTTACGTTGTAGTCCATAAAGAATTTAAGAGATTTATCAATATTATCTTCATCTTATCACGCTATTCATAGCAAAAATGCTTTTTTATCCCCTCGCAACGAGTTGCGGCGGGGCTATAGCATCGCTGCTGTGCGGATGTGTGTGGGCGTGTCCGGCTTGTGAACACGATTGGAGGCGCAGCATTCATCACAGAATCATCAAACCTTCCACCACTGTTGCCCATGGAGAGAGGATGGACCCTATTGATTGTCAAAGTCACTAGTAACTATTGTCTCAAAACCTCGTGAACACAATAGGAGTCGTAGAATTCATCAGCCCGAGATGCATGCAAAACCTTTCACAAATGTTGCCCAGGAATAGGATAAACCCTATTGAATTTGTCAAAGGTCAAAGGTCACTATTGAAAAAAATTTGTGTTACGAGGGGATGCTACGCTTGCGTTGCTTGTTGACACTTGGCAGTAGTTAAATGTCAGACTTTAACTACACACAGACCATTTTTACTCTTTCAATTGAGGAGACCATTCTAGCCCGATTGCACTACGGTTTTATACAGTATGTCAGTTCAGTTCCCAGCAGATATATATACAGTAGAACAATCAAATTCAATTTGCATACCCCCCCCCCAAAAAAAGAAATCAGCAACATCCTTGTTGGCATAGTGATTTGCCTATTGATATTTGGGTTATTCAAATTCAAGTTTGTTCAATTTCAGGGGACACTAGTGTAGGTTGGGGCATAATAGAAGATAATTCCAAGTTTTATACTGGAATATAATGAAATTTATGTATGACAAAAGTAGCAGGGCCACATTAAATTTATGCAAATGTTGATCTGTTGGATTCAATTCTTGTCTCTATTCAGCAGCTAAATTGTATTGGCGGGGGCCTATATTGTTTCTCCTTGTGTTTCTGGTGTCTGTCTGAAAATGTAAAACTTTTAAGAAGTGTTAGATGGTTGTATGATAGGGCTTCTTATATTTCATACGCGTTATTCCTGTAACTATTACTTTTGTGCCAAAAGTTATGTTAAACTTGTGACCTTGACCTCAGATTTTTGATCCTCAAAGAAAAGCGTCAACCTTTTAAATATCCTTTGAACAAGGTTTATGTAATATCCGAAAGATCCGCGATTTTTCACTTTTATATAATTTCTAATTAAAGTTTGAACAAAGGAGCAATCACATGGTTTATTTTATCTTGGTTTGCCTCGTCATGGCACGAGCGGGGTTTCAATCTTCATAACTCCCGACTGCAAGCAAATGCTTAAAACCACTGAGCTACCGCAACAATTTTGTTCACGTTTGATTTATTGGAGATAATTGATACAGAAGTAACAATCATTGGAGATACTTGTATCAACTGTGTTGGTGTGTTGGTTATTCCTATAATAATAGATATCCATGATGTTCACAAAGTAAGAAATCACTGGAGATATTTGTACACTTTCACTGTGTTTGGTGTGTGTTATTCTATATATAGAAATCCATGATGTTCACAAGTAAGAATCACTGGAGATATTGTACACTTTACTGTGTTGGTGGTGTTGTTATTCCTATAATATAGGTATCCATGTGTTCAACAGTAGGAAATCATGGAGATATTTGTACATACTTCACTGTGTGTTGTATCCTATAATATAGATATCCATGATGTTTCACACAGTACGAATCACTGAGATATTTGTACACTGTCACTGTGTTGGTATTCCTTAATAATAAGATCCATGATGATCACAAAGTAAGAATCATGGAGATATTTGTACACTGTCACTGTGTGGTGTGTTTGTTATTTCCTATAATATGATTCCATGATGTTCACACAGTAAGAATCACTGGAGATATTTGTACACTGTCACTGTGTTGGTGTTGTTGTTATTCTATAATATAGATATCCATGGTTGTTCACAAGTTAAGAATCACTGGAGATATTTGTACACTGTCACTGTGTTGGTGTGTGATGTCTACATAAAGATTGTTCTCGTCATCTACACACACACTCGGTGGATAGTATATGTTCTGTTTCTTTGTGAGTAGAGAGACAAGAATGACCCTCACTATCGAGAAATTGAAATTGTTTCACTGTTTTCATCACACACCAGGAGATGACCGAGGACATCAGTACAGATTCCAAAGGGATAAATCTTAACTTCTGACGTTTGTAGGAGAACCTGTAGTCCTGATTTGTTCACCACGCACTAACTGCCTTTTTATATATGTCGTGATACCAAATATCCCGTTGATGTTTTCTGTGATTAGTGTGGATCCTCTAATACAGGTCCTGTCCTTTGTCGTCCCTCTGTATGTTCTGTAGTTCTTTTCCTGTTTGCTGTACCGAGTGTGATTTAGCCTCACCCATATCCTTCCTCATCCCACCAGTATGTTCCCGTTAATGGTGAGAGTGTAGCTTATTGGTTTCCAGTCTTTTGTTTGAAATGAATTTTTTCTTTTGATTACCCATTGTTTTATTGATGACTTTATTTTTCTCGTCTGTAAAAGATCAGGTCCCCGTCCTGTGTGACTGTGTGAGCCGTATCCATCACTGGTTCGTAATTTTTGTAGTTGCAGTCCTCAGTGACTGTCTGTTGGACAAGGTTACCATCAAAATCACTGAATCCATAAGTTTGCCTGATTTTACCTAGTGAAATATGGAATGCACTGCTAACAATCTGATACAACTGAATTCCTGACCTCAGTGAACAGAGGAAGATAGGGACATTGTTTGTTTCACATCAAGATCCTTATCCTTGTCCTTGTTTCTTTCGTTTACTTGTAGAGTCCACTGATGCTAAAGGAGATATAATGTCCATGTGTTTTATTTTTTCCGCACCCCCGCTTGTTTCTTTTCCGCTTCATTTTCCCGAGTAATTTGGCAACATCGTCTTTGCTATATTGACCAGCAGTAAAACACTGGTGTGACCGGTTTTGTTGTCTCTGGTATGGGTCGGATTTCCTGGAACTTCTCAGAAAGTTTGGGAATTAATGATTGTAAGTTTTGTGGAGGATAGTTACCATGAATATTTTGACAGGTCATGGAAGATATGAAATGTATCATCAAATATGTGTATCTTCGACTCTGTAATTTCTCAGCAATGACTGTTCTTATTAGTCCACTTGTTGATATTTCTGATACCACTGTGTCCACCATGCTTTTGAGAGACTCTCCACAGCCTTCATGGCTGTTCTTAAGCTGTCTTGGATCATCTTTATTCTCTGTGGGCATCCCTTTATTTCTTTCTGTAAATCTGTGATGTGGGAAGAAAATACTTGTCGACCTTTGATATCTCCTCTAAGCATAGCGCCATTTTTTTTCTTCTATATTGTCTCTAATCAACAAGTTCATGCCTCCTGTGATCTCCCTGTGTTGAAACATTTTGTAGCATAATGGAAGCTGGCAATCCACACAAGCATGTCTATATCTTTAGTGGGGTGGATCTTGCATTTTCCACAGGAAGATGTCGTTTTCGTTGTTGGTAAGGGACCACCTCATGGTTTCTTTGTAATCTGGATTCTTCAGATGCTCGTGCTGTGCATTGTTGACAACATCTGCGATGGCAAGGATTGCAGTAAGGTTGACAATTTTCTCTCGCAATCTTCGATGCCACATTCTAAAAAGTGCTGGGGTTGTACCCATATTTGGTACGCTACAGTTTTGGAATGTGCCATCTGAAATGAGTTTAGTGGCTTTATGAGACAACATTTTTTGTCTGAATTTTTTTACAAATTTTAGTGATAGTATAATGAAAACAAAAATGGACTTTAGTTATTGTTTGGGACTACAACTAAAAGACGACAATGAATTGATGGTATCCACGCGGCCAATGAAAGATCCAAAACGTGTCAGAACCACGCCTTTAATAATAATTTGTTATAGTTGAAAGGAATTGATACAATGCATGTGTGGAATGTATATTTGAATTAAATAGTCACTCTTCACGCGCATTTAAACAGACGAATAATGATATATCTGATCAATACTAACGTTGACTCAATCTGGTGGATGCAGAATCGCGTAGTGGGCCTAGATCTATACTCCTTCACTGTCGGAAAAAGCTTTGTACTGCTGGTATCCGACGAGATTTAGAATGCGACTTATACGAGATCTGTTGTGTACTTCCTTGTTCATGGTCCTATAATAGAGGATTTAAGAAAAACATACTGCTATACAGGTAGTAATAATCAATAAGGTGTAGAAGCATGGTGAGGACGGCGGAGCCGGATTGAAAGCGGGCTAGTGCGTATCTAAAGACATGTTTAAAGGTACGTTCTATATGCCAGAACAATATATTATGTTAAAGAAATATGCGATTTCTATCCATCAAGAAAAATAAATGACGAAGTATCATAAATCCACGTGCCTTAAGGAACCTCGCGCGCCCAACACTTGGATTATCGGCTCATGAATATTGTAAATTGAGATGAGTTTGGAGTTTAGTTTGCTAAATATCTAGATTAAAAAGAATATGAGAAGTATATTCAAACAACAGTTGCATCAAAATTCGTAAAAAACTCTTTGGATTCTTCAGTTACCGAATTGTGAAGATCCTGTACGGACAAACACTTATCAATGGGGTTTATTTTTATAGTACAGTGGTTACATCAGTGGATTTTGTTTTTATATTTTGTACTTTTTCCTGGTCAAATTTTTATATACGTAGCCTCTGAAAAAGGATGCTTGGTCAAAGGCCTTCGAATTTAATCCAAAAATTTGTAGTAAATGCACTTAATTCTTTTAACACGTACGATTGTAATAAAAAATGGCATGAATGTACTTGGGTGAATAACTGAGCTTTTACTCACCCTATTTACGACTAAATACATGTTTATAAGTGTGGAATTGTAGTTCTAATTTTTGAGATTTTTTTTCTATCAAAGCTTCTAAACCACAGGTAATTATATATCGCTTGGGGCCTAATGATAATGGTATACAGGAAATACTTTCAATCAATAGTTCTCGGGCCCAATTTTTAGCGTATAATTGACTGATGGACTAACAACTAGACTTCGACGATCCGAACCCGCCGCTTGATTTATTTTTAAGAATAATTCCTGGCATTCTCGGAAATATCGGTGATTCAGTTTCGTAATTATGTTCAGAAAAGATTCAATATCACGCAGATCACAAAAACGAATATATTGTTATTTTTTTCAATTGGTAGATAGGTTTGTGATTTAGTTTTCAGGTAACAACCACCCAAAACGCTTGCTTGATTGCAACGCAACCAAAATTCAAAACCTTAAAACGGAAGTATATATAAACAAATAGACGAGTAACATGTGTTAAAACGTAAATCAATAATCAAAAACATATACAAAATCGAGTGTAGGGCAAAGACGAACTCCGACAAAAGCGAAGGTAGGAAAATCAGGTGCCATTTGAGGAGTAAGCATCCTCTGCTGACCGTCCCGCCGTGAGCCCCGTAGTTTCCGAAATAAAGTATAACGGGATTACCCGTAGTCAAGACTAGTAGGAAAATGACATGCTAGTCTAAATCAAAGGGTATGAACAAAATATCAACATATGACTTCGTGATACTTTGTAATAAGCAATCTAGGTCATTATAGCGACCATAGAATTTGCGGAAATGATGACTTCAACAGTCATAGATACTATGTTTATTTGACTTTACGCTTTATGGTCATTTTTTCACCAGACTTGGAAGATTCGCGAAATTACAGACAATTATGGACATTTATTCCATTTTTCAGAGTCCAGTCCATCTCCTTGGATCAGGATCAGGGACCAGTAGTAGAGAAACTGATTCATGCGGCCGTGAAAACTGGAGACTGGGTGTTCTTCCAAAACTGTCCCCTGGTCGCGTCGTGGATGTTAGCCATGGAAAACACCGTCAAAGCCATGTCAGAAAAGCCCGACGAAATTCACGAGGATTTCCGCCTATTCCTCAGTTCCATGCCCGCCAAGCATTTCCCTGTCAGCGTCCTACAGAACAGTGTCAAGGTCATAAATTCGGAGAGGAGGTTGATTTCGACAAAGGGGTAAGATTTTATAAAACGTTGCTGAAATGCCTCTCTAATGAAAAAATGAGAGTTCCAAACTAATTTTCATTGAGAGTGGTAGTCATTTTCATATGAACCACTGATATTAAATGGTTGTCAAAATAGATACCCAACAAGTTTTGTACATTTCCATTCCTATTCTGTAAAAATATATCTATGCTGCAGTTGGAACAATTCTGAGAATTTTGACAGAAATTTCATAATTTCATATTGCAAGCTCGGTCCGTCTACGCGCCAAAAAACTCGGTCGTCATAATTTTCCATACAAAAGTCTATAACTTTCTATTATATACTTTCAATTTCATTTAGAAACTAACAAAACATTTATTTTTGGCACTTTTTTCAAGAGTTTAACAAACTAAGAGATGAAAAACACGAAAAAAAATTTAAACTTAAAAGTTTGTTGACATTTTAACAGTAATGTCAAGAAACGTGCTCTATTATGACGTCACAATCACTGTTCCACTTTTGTACAATTATGACGTCAGCTTGCGGGCCGAAGAGTTTCTGGGCCTATATCATGTGATAGTCGTCCGCAAACCTCTAAAGATTTTGTACACAAGTCTTACTTTAAAAATAAAATTGTAATGCATTAGAGTTATCCACTTTTATTCACTGAGCTGACACAAGAGGGCAGCGGACCGCTTTGATATCCGAGTAATTCTGGACTGCTTGGAAGGCGATGCCACGAAATGCCAACAAAGTTTGGTGAGTGTCTGGAAATAGGAAATTACGAATTGAGCAAACAGAAACATATACAGTTGCAATAAATAAGATGTTCGACACTGAACAGGGCTGACAGCTAGAGAGTATAAGTTCACTGCATTAACATTATGCAATTCATAGAATGAACAGAGGTCGTTAAATGAACTAAAAATTTAGAGCCTGGATTATAACATACATTTACAATGGTACCAATTTGTTGACTGCACCAGATGCGCATTTTTGAAAAATTATGACAATGCATTCTCTCTTGCCAATGTATATCTGAGTTTGTCTGATTTTGAGGATTCAAGACCGCCACAAACTTTCGCTATCATACAAGCGCTTGTAAAGGCACATAATTTTATCTCTGAAACAACCAAAATTTAATTCAGCAAGCCACTGTTTACAGAATGACACTCATTTGAGTTAAACACTAGCAGTTTGCAAAGGAAATTGAAAATATGTAAACTGCAAAATTTCTTGTACAGCATTGCAGGTGCTTGTATAAGACGTGTGACTCGGTCTGCCCAGGAACCACAGTCCAGTGCTTAACCAATCAAGCTCAAGGCTTATTAAACCTACTATAAGCTGAGTCTAAGAGGTCACTACTCTAATGTATACCAAAAATAGCTCTATCAACTACAAAATAAAAGTATACAGAAACGACCTGGTTGCGATTAGCAGCGAAATAGTTTTTTTTTTCGAACAACTTAAAGTCACGTTAGTGGGATACGGTTAATAGCCAGTGCTATGAGAGTCACAACTCTAACTTGACACAAATTTAACAGTAAAACCTCGTTATTTTCGTACTTGATGGACTGAGAAAATTTCGATATCGAGGGATTCGAGATATTCAAGTTAAAACTTGAAAGAATTAGTGCTTGGAACTTTCAAAATCACTTCGACAAAAAAAGTGTTCAAGTTACAAAAGTTCTACTTTTACTTCCGATTTATACATGTCTTACATAGTCTTAGACAACAAGAAATATATTTCTTATATTATTAAATTATCACTAAGTCATATGTTGACTGATTTGTTTCATACCCTTTGTTAGACTGTCATTTTCCTACTAGATTTGACTACGGGTAATCCCGTTTACTTTTATTTCGACTAAGGGCTCACGGCGGGTTTGACCGGTCAGCAGAGGATGCTTTATCCTCCATGGCACCTTGATCCTGCCTTCGCTTTCGTCGAAGGTCCGTGTTGCCCTACACTCGATTTTGTATGTGTTTTCTGGACTATGTTTACGTTTGATACTTGTTTACTTCGCCATTTTATAATCTATCACTTGAATAATTTTAGAGAACAAGAAATGAGTGGTCAGAAATTCACATTTCTATGCACACTCACCAGTTGTAGACAGACCCCGGCCCTGGCGGAGGTCTTATACAGCGGGGCGATATAGTCGGTCTTATCTGGTACAAAGTCCATATTAGGCTCCATGTGGAAACATACACAGAGGGGAGTTCATGATGCCCTTAATGGAGTCTGTCACCACCATCTCTTTCTCGTCCCAGCGGAATCCGTCCATAAACATTCCATGGACCAGGACTCTATCCCATGCAACAAATAAGAGAATGCCTTTAAAGGGTTTTTTTTTTTACATTATGAAGTTAGATTCATTTTTGGAGCATGCATGAGGTAATGAAACTAAGACATTTCAACAGTGTGTTTTGTCCTTTATAAAGAGTGTGCGAGTGTGACGTATCGCAGTTTATTATATACTTTCAATTTTCATCTCCTCTTTTT
>CAJDSM010019306.1:0-19174 GCA_903981925.1 Ostrea lurida
TTTCCATAACTTTGAATTTTCAAGAAGTTACACGTAATATCGGGTTCCTTTACAGATTACGTGAGGTAAATACCAGTATATCTGTCGTCCCGTCCATGCGATTCAGCGTTTTTCTAAGAGTATAATAGCATCTCGTTGTGCCGACATTTCTGTATGTCCATTTGTTGAAGTGGTAAGTAATGTATGTATGAATTTTGTTGCATTTGTCTATATTCTAATAATACATCTATAACTTGGTACAATAGTTTCTGCGAGTTATTGCTTATTTGAAGACTGTTTACATGAACTAGCATAATTGCATGTACAGATGTACAGAACGTTTTATTTTAATTATTTATCTTTTCAAAATCTGGTATGGATTATATCAAATGATGTAACGGTATATTGTTGTGACTTTTTGAGCATGACTTGATATCTAAAATTTATTCCGTAAATTGTACGTGTCACTTGTGAGGTCATCGGCAGGTAAATCAGAACTGGTGTGAAGTGAAGCATACGCACATGCTCACCCCTTATATAACCTGCAAATCCTGAATATATTACAATAGAATCTCAAACTAATATGGACTGATCGTATAATAATGATTCGCGAGAAAAACAGGGATGGGGGACTTGCGCTCGGTATTTAGAGAAGTTCATAGTCAGATTTAAATGCCACATACCATTAATAGATAATATTTTTTCAAGCTGATGGAATTATCCGTAATCGAAATACTTTTCACTGAGTGCGGAGTCTGAATGATCAAAGAGTCACTTGTTTCTTCTCGTCGGAAAACTGCTCCATTGTAATCTTGAGTAAACGTTCTCTTCTCCTCGAGTCATTGGATTACTTCTCAGTACCTCGATACTAGCCATCCCTGTTCCCACCTTCCTGGCGGTGTGAATGTTGGAGGCCAAAGACTGACATGGTCTTTGATCCAGTCGCTCGCTTGAGTGTGATTCCTCATCACGGGTCTTCTAGGCGTAAAACGTTCTCCCTCTATGATAGGCCTAATCACTCGATGATCTGTCTCACGCTATCTCCGCCTTTGCGATTGCGTAGAAAGACAAGGATTTTTTCGCTTTTCGTTTTATCTGGAGAAATTTCGTTCACTAATACCAAAATTTTTGTTTTTCTCTTTAAATTTGTCGTTGAAGCTGCCTTCCTCAGAGTTCTTTCTTGAAATTGCACATTTTTGGAATGATTGGGGTCTTGTTTTTCAGGATTCTTCGTCCATGCGATGGCACTCTGGAAATTCGTATAATCTTGTGGATTTCAAAGGTGTGTCTGGAGTGGATAACTTGTTAGTTTTCTGCGCATTTCTACATGTTGATCTTTGTTTCCATAGAAGATTCAGGGTTTGTTCTCTCATACTGTCTCCTGTGTAAATCAACATGCTGTCATGTAGTAGATTTCATCTCACTGCTCAATTTTACCAATTCCGCTCCAAGTTGAACATTTATTTTATAGATTTTGTATGTTTCTTTCATGTTTCTCGGTTCTCACGTGTAGTTGATAATACTCGTCAATCTTAACTGCTGTGATTTAACACTTTGTTCTCACTCTCACCAACTATTTTTTAGTTTGTCACGTGTTTGATAACTTGTTACCCTTTTTGTTCAAGGATATTAATTTTGATTATTTTGCTACACTTAGTTTAGTTGTGATGATATCTATTATTTTGAGCTAAATTAGTCTATTTTAGGTCCTCGTATCAGTTGTTTGTTAATAAACCTGCGGTTGGTGCTATTGCGTTGGCGGGAATACCGACCGGGGAACATAATATGATTCATTGGTAATTAGCTTTCGTTTGTTTGATTCAAGACAAATGAAGGGTGTTGAGAAACAAGATTCTTTAAATTCTCTAATGCTTCTCTATAACGATACAAACTATTACGTCTCCGGGTTCTTGAGAGATGTCAGATATTATTGTATGATTCTCATACTGACGTTTTGCGTTTTTTTTTCCTTTGCTCTGATTTCAGGCCTATTTTCTTTTTCTGCTCATGCTTAGAAGCAATGGACACGACATGTTATCCTTGTCATATAAAACTCTAGAAGTGATTTTTTTATTACAAATATATTGACAAATATTTGATTTATGAGAACAGAGAGAAATTTTCCAGAAATACCTTTCTCAGCGTCAACAAGGCGCCGCATTTCCAGGGGCCGGTGTTTTGTCCAGCTATTGCTTGTATTCTAATTTTTGGGACTATAGGGAATTGATAAGGTGTTGTTATCTTTAGCCGTAATAATTTATCTAATATGATAATATAGAATGGAAAGAACTTCAGATAAACTAAAAAGTTTGTGAATACATAATTTGAAAAGTCGCATAATATCTTTGACAAAGAGGAGATACTAGAAACTAGTTATATTTATCTTGCAGGACGAATATTTCTAAGAAATCAACTGTTCATCTGACTTTCCATAAAATTAACCATGGAAAATCCACAGGACAAGTATACAGCTGGTACATGTAATTAAGATCCACATACAAAGATATTAAAGGAGTTCAGTGTAAATTTAAAGTTAAGATTAAGATCAATACTAGTAATATATTTGGAAATTTTATCACAGGGAGTTTAGAAGGGGAGACAATAGTAGAAAGAAAGTGCCCCAGTGGATGGGGCTCTTAAGGGATTTTAGTGCACCGGCACCACGTGCCATTGAGCGTCATGAAGAGCGGACTGATCCCGGACCGAAGGATTCACGTATCGGAACTTCACAACATGGAGATACTTGACGATGACGTCCTGATTTATGCTTTTCCTAAGTGTGGTAAAGTTGATTGATTGATTGATTGATTATTTGTTGTTTTTCGTCCCGTCGAGAATATTTCACTCATATTTAGACGTCACCATTGCCGGTGAAGGGCTGCAAATTTAGACCTATGCTTAGCACTTATGGCTTTTAGCAGTGAGGGTTCTTTTGCGTGCCACACATGCTGCGACACGGGACCTCCGTTTTTAAGGTCATATCCGAAAGACCCGTGATTCTCACTTCTAAATGCCGAGCTCTTGGCGAAGGAGCAATCACTACCTATTTTCACGTCTTAGGTTTGACGCGGCCGAGTGCCGAGCACGGGGCTCGAATGCACGACCTCCCGATCACGAGGCGAGAGCTCTACCACTGAGCCACCGCGACCGGTCAAGTGTGGTAAGGAAACTGCATATTATATAGTGCTTTACTGACTTATAGTATGAATATGAGCAAGACCCTCTTCATGCTTTGTTTCATGAATTATTCATTGCAATGCTAAGTTACAACTGATTTACATGCTTAATTGGCATTGCTCTGTAATGGTTTATAGAATAGAATGGGAAAAAAACCACCGAAGCATACATCATTTATGTTTGCAACTGGGAATTTTTTTTTTTTTACTAAACTCGATCAGTTACAATAGTTGCGAAACCCAAATCAGTCATATGTCTGCATGAATTTTGTGAGTTTATAAACGATAAGAATTGAAGGTAAATGGTGAATGGTTTTGGATGTGCGGGTGGATGTGTCGCCCTTCTATTCTTTGTAAGAGTTTTTAGCCATAGAATATCTCGAATCATTGTATTGAAAACGTTAAGTGATGATGAATCTTGATCAGGTAAAACTATATAATCATCCGTTGTCAAAATTAGTATGTATGAAATCGATCTAACGCCACGGCGATTTGCAATAAGATCATTTTAACGTCTGTACCAATTCATATTTGGGTATACCAGTGCCAAAGAGGAGTAAGCATCCTCTGTCAACCTGGGTTGCGTTTAAGATCGTACATGTAGCGGCTACGTAAGGCTCGGTAACGCTACGATCTTGAACGATGTGTAAGGCAAGGCCTATGTAAGGATAGCAAGCCTTAATTCATACTGTGCGTTCAAGATCGTACCTATGATCAGTTTTTAAACCGAGACAGCCTACTTACAAACAAGTTGTTGTTACTATACTGTTTATATTAATATCTGCATGCATTTTTTAAACATATCAACTATATATTAGTACTAAAATTCCATAATGCTGATCATTTTTTTACTTTAAACTGAACAGCCAATTCAACCTTTGACCTTGGAATCACTCAACCATGCGGACAGGTGACGCTACAAAACCGGATCCAACTAGTTTGCAACAAACATATAAACACATGTAATCACTCTAAAGAAAATATAAGAAAATATTCGTGAACAGTAATTATAGGGTTTCAAACTGTCATGATTAAGAAGCATTTTCGCCATTTGATTTGGTCGCTAATTTAGTTTGCCAGTATGGCCTACCATGGAGCCAAATGCTATCTGGTACTGTAAAAGTGGTTATTTACGCTGGGGGTTAAGTACGCGTTTTGGCATGTCCAACATTACGCGTGGGTGAAAAATACACGGTAACTTAATATAACATCTAGTATGTATGATGTTTTCAACAATACGCGTGGGGTAAAATTACGCGCTTACTTCGTGACCGAGTAATTAGTGTAAATTTTCCCTACGCGTAAATAACCACTTTTACAATATCTTTTCATGGCAACTGTTAAGCTGTTTTCGATATGCATACACTGTTTTGACTACAGATTTTTCTGTTTACCTGATCAAGACAATGAACTCACGCCGGGTGTGACTGGTCGACAAGGGATGCTTCCTCCTCCTAGGCACTTGATCCCACTAATGTGTCCAGGGATCCGTGCTTGCCCAACCTTTCTTTTGTATTCTCTCTGGGGCTTGCGAGATTGATCACTGTTCGTCATCTTTGCCGCAAGCCAGCGCACTCGCCGTGAGTCCTTTATCTTGATTGGGTAAATGGAGTATATCATCAATCTGTGAATGTGGTAGCTATAGGAGAACAATATCTGCTTTTCGAATATCTAAATACACCCGATACATCATTTGCTAATTATGAAACTCACGTACCTGGTCATGAAACCTGATTTCTTAACTTAAGGGCATACGCACTCATATCACAAAAAAACTTTCAACATTGAAGACTTCTAATAATGATGATAATTAATGAGAGTTGCAGGTAACGCACATATCTTTCAATCCTATCAGAATTATTTAATTATGATTGAAATATAATTATACTGAGAATGGTTTTTTTAGTAAGTGCATTGCATTTGCTTTCTTCAAAGAGAGGTATCTCAGAAATCAGGTATAAATAATTGTGCAAATTAAATTCTTCATCATCTGATATCTTTTCCAGAAACCCAGGTAATATAGTATGATTATTTTCTCAAATAATATCTGCTTTTACATTAAGAATATTTTCAAGATAGATAGATAGATGAATAGATAGATAGTAGATATATATGATGAACGTTTCGTGTGACCTTAAATTCACATTTATGACGACATTATTTCAGCTATTACGACAATTTCAGTGAATATAATTCGTAAAAGAATGGCTTTTCATTCAAATACCCAGTACACTGAAATGGTATCTTATATTTTGTGATATTATTACAGGGTTTCATTGGGTTTGGGAAATAATCGCGATGCTACTCAAAGGGAAAGCTGAATATGAAAAGCGTCCGAAAGATGTTGGCACATTGGAATTCAATTCTGTGGACAAGCTGCGTAAAGAGAAAAGCCCCAGAGTATTTAATACACATCTTTTTCCTAATGAAGTACCGACATCATCTTTAGAGGGAAAGGGAAGGATTTTATTTTTGCTCCGAAATCCCAAAGATGTAGCAGTGTCCTATTATCACCATTCATTGAATTTGAAGTTTGCCATTTCTCCAGCAAGTTGGGATGATTACATGGACTTAGTCATAAATTATGGAGGTAAAAAAAATCTAAATCTGTCTTTAAATGTTTATCACATTGTTCCAAATAAACAAAACATATCCACGTCTATGTAAAATGGTTTAAAGTCGATAATTATATTTTTTTCCAGAAACAACTACAAAACTACATCTATGTATTCCTCAATGGAAATGAAATGTATATATTTTCAGGAAGTACAAGAGATTGGTTTGACTATACCAACGAATGGGAGAAAGAGATAAACAAGAAAAGAACAAAATACTTATGTATATACTACGAGGAAATGAAGAAGGTTCATTTTTAGTTGTAAATTGTACATGATATATTATTTTAATATACTTCGGGAGAATTAAAAACTCAATTACCAGTATAGAGTATAATAATGGAAAAGCAAACATTCATTTTCAAGGGAATTCCCTCATAGAGTTTAACTACAAGAATGCAAAAAGTAAGCTTAAGATAATGCAAGCAATAATATCTACAGCTACATACCACCACGTTTATTGTCTATCGATGTTTTAAACCGCAATCATTAGTCAAAAGTGCAAAATGTATTGTAGTTTTTGCCTGGCAAAAGAGATGACTACAAAAGATAATCTATAGATCTTTGCTTATTCATCAAAAATATATTATCCCACAGTTTATGGGTACTACACATACCATTTATGGGTACTACACATACAATTTCACATACAGGGTTTTAAATCATTCTATATCTACATTGCTCTTGAAATGCAACGTATAACATACAGGGTTTGTACATACACCATTGCTACTAAAGATTTCCAATAATTGGCCATGATAGCTTAGTGGTAAAGCGCTCACTCCGGTTTCGACGAATATTTATAAAGGAAGGATTATTCGGACCAATAAAATAAGCACTGGACTAGTTAGTACTTACAGCCTAATAGCTTCCTACGCGGTTGCACTCAAAAGTTTAATTAAAATTATACTCTTTACAAACTACTCTCATGCATTATCTAGTGCACCATAAAACGTGCAACTCTCAAGGTTTTCCCTGAAATCAAACGACATTTCAATACAAATCTGCATTACAATGCACCAAAATACAATTGAAGGCAAAGAGAACAAACAGTGATTAATATAGTAAGTCCCAAATAGAATACAATACTAGAGTGGGCAAACACGGACCCTTGGATACACCAGAGGTGAGATCATATGTCTAGTAGGAGGAAGCATCACCTGTCGACCGGTCACACCCTCTGTGAACCCAATGTCTTGATCAGATAACGGAGTAAGTCAAATCAGTGTATAAAAACGGTTTACATAGCAGATAGCATTTGACTCAATGGCAGGTCATAATGGTAAACTAAATCGTTATAACGACCAGAAAATTTGCGAAATGTTCTCTTTAAATGTGACTGCTGAAACCCCTGTAATAACAAGTTTGTAAGTAGCCTGCTTCGATTCAAAAACTGATCATATGCAGAACAAAGCTTGCGTATTGAATAGCTTGAGAGATATACACAGCATATGCAGGTGATGATGGAATATTGCTGCATAAATTATATGGGAAGTTGACGATGGAGAAGTTGAAATCGTCCTGTTTATCAAAGTTGAGTTGTGTGTTTGCCGTTAATGTCTATGTTCGATAAAATATCCAAGTACGAACCATCAACAAATAAACAAAAGTGGAAAATGTCAGACATTCCGATATCTGTCTGAAAGTATAGATTTAAAAGACATACAATAATCATAGAAACATATGTACCAAAAATATTTTAGATAACTATTAAAAGTAGTTATAGTATAATAGAAGAGTCACGGTTCTTAATATTGGCAATCAAAGTAAAACAGTTTTGTTTTCCACAGTAAAATAACATATTCAATTGTACTCTTAGGATTAATCAATATGAATCATGGTCAATATAACACCATTTTGTACTATAGTAACACTCCTCTTTTATTTATCTATTTATTTTTATCTTTTTATTGTTGTTGTAGAATCCCATTGCCTCAGTAAAATCCATTGCCGAATATCTAGGAGTTTCGTGCTCTGAAATCTTAGCGGAGGAAATTGTTCACAAATGTACACTTGAAAGCATGAGGTCTGCCAGTTACCCCTGTTCGTTCATCCACAACCCGGATAGAATCTACAGAAAGGGTTAGTGGTGATTTAGCTCACAGTGATATTGAATAGGTAAAACACAAAATGTCCAATCACCTCAGGATTAGAAAATAGAATCGATGTACATGTTCATGCATAAATTCCTGACATGCACGAGGCGCCAATTTAGTATTTTTAAGGCATTTCAAAAATCTTTTTTCTGATATCAAAAATTAAATTTTCTGATATAAAAAGGTTACTTAATTTCTGATATTAAAAATCACTAATTTGATATAAAAAATTCTATTTTTTGATATCAGGGAATTCAAAATATGTCCTTATATCAAGAATTACTTATATCAGAAAATCGATTTTTGGATATCAGCAAATGCATTCCTCATATCAAAAAATAAAATTTGACCTATAAGCTCATTAGCTTCGCTTGGTTTTCTAAAAATAAAATGACCTGCGGTTTTGTCCATCTATTAGATGTGTCCCTATTAGTCTTCTTTTCTACCAAAACAGGGTTATGTTCCCTTACAAACGATGAAAGTAAAGGTACCTGAAACTAAGTCCAAGTCCTAATTTTCCACCAATTCAAAAGTCAATTCTTCAACTATTAAAACACATAACAGCCATCAGGGCAAATTTGAAACTATTCATATTACTCTTACTATTTGAATACAAGAAACAAAAGATTGCAATTGTCTTCAGACAATTTCAGTGGTTTAAAGCCATCTGACAAGTAAAAACATGATCAGGGGTTTAATATCCGAAGACCTACTTCTTTTTCTTTTTCCTTTCCAGTGCAAAATTAAGTTAAATATCTCAATGCGCTCCTGATTTAGATTGCTTTTGGGCATTGCAGTATATTCAACTTCCAATATAATACTTGAGCATGAGGCAGCATGATTAAAAAAATGGGAATGTCCAAACAGGTCAATGATGTAGTGTATTTACATTGAACTATGGCAGTCATTGTGAATATTTAAATTCCTGGCAATTTATCTTTAATTGTTCTCTCTCTCTCTCTCTTCTCTCTCTCTCTCTCTCTCTCTCTCTCTCTCTCTCTCTCTCTCTTCCTCTCTCTCTGGTATTCTGTGATTTGCATTTTTTGATTTTCTTAATTTAATGAAACTCTCTAACTGAAAATCATGCACCAACAATATCAATAACATAAAAATCATAACGACAAAGGGTTGGAAAAATAGTTTATATTTCTTTTACCAATCAGAAATGTATCAATCAAAAAATGAATCACAATAAAATATTACAACAACAAAGCCTTATGAATTAGGAAAGTTGATGACGAACTAGAATTTGACAAAGGATGCAATGATTTCCTGCACAAGTAGTTACTGCTAAGCTTAATAATCTTTTACGTACTACGTAAAATTCAAACTTTCAAAGATCAGGATGGGTCGTTTTAATATAAGCCATAGAAAACCCGAGTTCATTAATGTTTAAAATATCACAAAGGATGTATAGTGGTGCTTTTTTGGCGCGCCGTACAGAGGTAGATATTTGTGATACCTCACTGTTTTTGAATTGAGGAAAATTAAAAACCAAATAGTATCCAAATGGCTCCTTCAGTTGAAGTGAATTTTAATATATCACTAGACCTTAGGTCTACCAGTAGTCCTCCTATTGATATTGTTATCGCAGCGGGTTCAACAGTCACTTTAAAGGCAGCATTATAAAATCTATGCCGTCGTATTATAACAATTTATTACCAGTATGACCTGCCATTGAGTTACATTGCTGCTGATTGTGTTTCATAACCATTGTAGGCCGTTATTCACCACACTTGGTTGACTACTGATTGTTCCGTTACCTGATCATAGACTATGCGTCTCACGGACGTTGAACCGGATCATCAGGGGATGTTTACTCCTCCTAGGCACATGATTTCCCACCTCTGGTATGTCCAGGGGTCCGTGTTTTGTCCAACTCTTGTTTTTGTATTTTTATTTAGGACTTACGAGATTGCATCACTGTTCGTTAATCTTTGCCTTTACATTCAGCATAAACATATAAGATAAATTATAAAAACTATAATATTCCAACATCACTTTATATCAAAATTGTATTTTTAATACAAGAAGGCCAGAACATTTATCCACATTGATGGCTTAGGATTTGATGCTAGGGACTCTAAATGTTATACAGGTATGCTGTACCGACATTTAGCAAAACTTTGCTGTCGGTCTAAACCCTTTTCAATTTTATGTTACCATTCCATTTAACAATTCTTTAAAAGACAGTATTTTGTTTATACCACATAAACAACCCTAGAGAAGTCTAATTAGAACTAGAATATTTTAGGCTTACAGGGTATCAAAACCGTTTTCTAGGAGCCCGACATTTGAACATTTTAGAAAGAAGCTCTTTTTAGTACCTAGTTTAGTTGCAATTTGATATCAGTAGTCTTAATATAAATCATATATGGTACCAATTTTTGATGCATCGGCATGCGCATTTCCGATAAATTATGTCTCTTCAGTGATGCCAAAACCGAAATGTTGAAATCGAAACATGAAATTAAACATTTTAGAAAATGTGAACAATGCAGTGCCAAAGTACTGGAGCCAACTACTTCATCTTTCATTGTCAGTTGATATGAATTTGGGACCTATCAGGGAGTTAAGATTTATCGCTGAGATACTAGATTTTTATTTCGAATCAGAATATTATTTATCCAAAGTTTAATCGAATCAGGGACGTTTAATATACGAATCTCTCATTGGAATCTAAGCGTTAGTATACAAACGTTATTCAAGTCATATCATTTGGATCACCGAAACTATATTCGAATCGAATGAGAATTAACTTAATGGTTATCAATTGTGATGCACCAGATGCGCATTTCGACAAATTATGTCTCTTCAGTAATGCTCATACCGAAATGTTGGAAATTCAAAAACATGGTAATTTAAAATTTGAAGAGCTAACATGAAAAATAGAGTGCCAAAGACTGGAACCAAAAAAAAAATCCAAAGGATTAGAAGCCTATGCCCTTGGGAGATAATCCTTAAAATTTGAATTAAATTTCTAATGTACCACTGCAATTAAATATATATCCTTATTTTCAAAAGCTAAACAATGTGGCTGATGGACTGTAGAGAACCTCGGGAGACTAAACCAGTCTACCAGCGCAGAGGCCTTGACCAGGACACTACTGATTCTTGCTTCTGTATTCGTCGAAACTACACAGCTTTTTATGGCACGTATTCCGTTACTCAGTCCAACCACCACTCTGTTTATAATCAACATATCGACTGGTAGTCCTGAGTCCTTCTTTAAAAGCTGACAACTCAGTGGAAAGAAAGCAACAATGACAGTAAATAGCTTGTCACTACATTGGGAAATGAAGAAGAGTTATCGGTTCTTTGAATTTCAATGGTTAGCGTATCTATAAAATATATTTTCAGCAATCGTACGCGGATTTAGAGGGGGAGGGAATGTCCGCCTTTCCCCCTCCCCCCTTGGTGAACCAAAATTGATTATTATGTATAGATTATTATAGAAAAATTAACTCCTAAAATTAACTTTAAAAGCTCTAAAACTCGAAAGCTTCCTGGATTCCCCCCTGTGGGCCCCCACTTGTTGCTTTATTCTAGGTAAGGCTATGGGATCCTCTCCTCAGCATACCTCCCTCCTCTTTCCTTGCAAACTCCCAAATCCATCACTGCATTGCAAACCACAGGAACCGCGTAAATTTGATCTGTAATAATGATCAAGGGGTTCTATACTATACCACCCCGATTTTTTTGATAAGGTGATATATAGTATAGACGTTAAATATTAATATTACAGATCAATTTACCCGGTTCATGTGTATGGGCATTGCAGAAGACGTCCTGTCCTTGTACTAACCTTGAGTCAACACACATAACATTTGGATATTGTGTTGCCTGTTTCAGATCTGTACAGGTACCAGCGCCTTAGAAGAATGAAAGTTGTCTTGTTACAGCTTGTACCATCTTAGAGAATAGGAAAAGTTCTGATCCCTGTTACCGGAACAGTGATATAAACTTAGAATCTTATGAAGGCAAGCCAAAAAACCTGGGCGAATATAAATTGGCGAAGTAAAACAATGTGTTAAGCGTAAAATTAGTCCCAAAACACATTTACAAAACGAGTGATAGGGCAAACAGACCTTTGACAAAAGTTTTGGAATGCAGGATAGGTTGCATTGGATGGCAGTAAGCATCCTCTTTGGCTGACCGGCTCCCAACCTGAGTGTACAAGCTGTATGTAAAGGCAAGATGACGAAGGTGATCAATCTTCGTACATGTTAAGTCCCAGAATAGAATACAAAAAGCATGAGTTGGCAAACATGGCACCTGCGACACACCAGAGGTGGGATCAGGTGCTTGGTAGGAGGAGTAAGCATCCCTTTTAACCAGTCACACCCGCCTTGATGCGGCCCATAGTCATTGATCAGGTAAACGGAACAATTCCGTAGTTCATATCAGTGTGTGTCTGTAAGTAGCTTGCCTCGATTTCAAAAAACTGATCATATGCAAGAACAAGCTCTTGTGTACTCCGAATAAAGTTGAGATACATACACACAATATGCAGTTGTGATGGAATATTTGCTACATAAATATGGAAGTTGACGATGGAGAAGCTGAAATCGTCCCGATTTGTCATGAAAGTTAGTAGTAGTTGCTTTAATTGTCAAAGTCAATAAAAATATCCAAGTACGGAATCAGACATGAAGACTGTGCGTCCTTTTATTTCTAGATCACTGGGAAATATTGGAATTGACATATGAATGGAAATCATTATTGATAGATAAACGTCGTCAAGTTATCGAATGTCGAATTTAAAGGTCACGCTGATAGGAGATTTATCTTTTCATGTAGGAAAATGCTTTTGAATGTAGAAGCTTTTGTAAGCTTTGTATACTTTTCCTATAAATGATTATGAGATGCTGGATTTGTAATCTGTGTTTGAGCTTTATGAGACTGGGGTAAATGATTATTGTAGATGCCTGGCTATATATTCGTTGTAGGTTTATTGAGGACTTGAGGGGTAAATAATTATGTTAGAAGTGGATTTTGTATTCCTGTGGATGAAGTGTCTGTGAAACTGGGGTAAATTGATTATTTGTTTGATGCTTGATTTGTGTTCTGTGTGGTTTTAAGACTGCTTCATTGCTTGTTAATCGTTCACGTTTTCACAAACTTAACACGCATGCAAGTCTAAAATTTATTCATTCTGTTTGGGCCAGACCTCCTTTTTATTACCTTCCTCACATCATGGTAGATCCAGGATTGTCGAAGGGGTAACATTGTACACAAAAAGGAGACCAAAAAAGTTTAAGGGACTATGGTTAAACTTCAGGTTGATTGGCTGTCTTGTGAACGATAACTATACTTAATATAACATACAGGAAAATTTGTCACAAGAAGCATTACCCCCCCCCCCCCCTTCCTCAATCTTGATCCGGACTTCTTTCCACTTTCAACGCCATTCTTTTGCATCTCTAAAACCAAATCTGTATGTGGCAGTGATGGTATATCAATCTCCTTTTCTCTTGTTGTTTGTGAAGGTTATAATCAATTCACGTTTTAATCATGATTTATGTTATAGTGTGTATGTCACCAACAATGTTAAAATTATTAGTTTACCCTTTGTACCATGTATTGATTATGAATAATAAGGATTCACAAATTGTGGTTTTTTTCTTTATCACTCCTTAATTATCTGAATAATCGATCATTTCATCTTGACATAAACAGGTAAAAGATTCATTATCCATGGGTTTCTCTCATCGCACAATTGTGCATTCGGTGAAACTTCACAACGTCCGACATATCACTTTTGTCGGTGACAGTCTTCGGTAAGTTGTCCGGGATCGGTGATGTAAATTCACTGCCGATTCAGTGTAAAATTTAACCATATAAGCTTTCTGTTTATGTAGGCCCTATTCAAAACAACCATTTATTTAAGACGGATGCCAACTCTATTTATGGTAATTTGAATACTTTCCACTCTGAAACTGAAAGTTGTGGTTTATTTAATTTAAAAGCCTAAATTTACATATATGTATTCATTGGCGTTGTGCACTTAAAACCTTTAAAAAAAGAAATAAAAATATATCGCATATATACATGTATGTGTACATAACATCTTATTGTCAAAAAAAATAATTTAATTATACATTAAAACTCTCTAAAAAACAATTTTTGTTTTCAGCTTTGGTCTTAAAACAATCTTACGCGATTTACACAGTAATTCATTCCACAATTTCGGACCAATGGCCCCATAACTTCTGTCACTTTTGAACGGTTTTTCGTTTTCGTTTCGTTGACTCATGCAATTGGAACACATATTATGCATTAGGAAGGGCATACTTTTTTCTCTTCTGTTGTGATATACCCTCCCCCCCCTCCCCCCCCCCCCCCCAATAAATATTTTCTGCTGTGTCTGCAGGTCGGTTGCGTTAACTTTGCATACATTTTTACAAATAACCGCAGGACAAACGAAATTGCTCTTGAAAACATAATTTTTTCCCATATATTTCTAGAATCACAGGAAACGATAATGGTAATTTATCAATTTTATTAATGATTGTTTAATCACTTTTTCGTAAGCACATTTTCACCATCGGAAAAAGTAATACAAGCTCTCAATTATTTTATACTGAATTTTGTCCCTGATTTTTCCTGGAATAATGAAAATGTTGTTTTGATTTTTTTTTGGCAGCGAAAGAGATTCTTAGAGTCCAAATTTCGCCGGTGTGATTTGATTCTAATATATGAATGTCAATAAAAATGTCAAAAAGACTCAGATATACCCATCTGATCTTTTTAAAAATAAAAATATTCATGAATATTGAAAATGTTATTTTGTTGATATTTTCTAAATCTATGGATAAAAACCCCAAAAACTTGTTCACTTTAGAAAAAAGGATATGTCGGAGAAAAATATATTTTTTAAAAAAAGAAATTGAAATGAAATAGCCAAATTTAGAAATATTGCGATTTTTCCTTTTGAACAAAGCCCGATCGAAAATACACAAAAAAGTCATAGAGGAGGCATTGTAATCAGAAAACTACATTTCCTTTGATGTAAAAAATTTCTACATTAAATTGATTTTATAAAAAAAAATTAAATCTTGTGAAATGCCCATACCGTTACCAGTTGATATGATTATTTCAGTAATTTCTCATCAATTTATGATCGGGATCGGTACTTTCTTTTTTTTTATCTCGCTGTGCTCAAATCTGAAATATTTGCGAATTATATCTGGTAATTAAAAACATTTCATTTCAATTTTCATTTTAAAAACCTATATTTATCTTAACATGTCCTTTTTTCTAACGAACCTATTTTTGAAGATGTTATCCATTAGATTTTAAACAATATCAACAAAAAACGTTTCAATATTCGTAAATATTACTTTCTCTAAAAAACATCTTTTAACAACTATCAGGGTCTTTTAGGCATCTGTTTTATTAGATTATTCATATCATGCTCCAAATTCACAAACGAAGTTTGGATGCTAGATTCTATTATTGTAAACAAACACATTTTTTATAATTTTTGCAAAAAATCACAAAAATATATAGATAATTTGAGAACTTTTATTACCTTTTCGAAGGAAACCATGCTTCTGAACAGGTGCTTTAAAGGAATCATGAATTAAAATTTTTGCATTAAACTTGGGGTGGATCTATTTCTAATAAACAAATGTAGTCGCTACGTTATTTATCGAAGAAAAGTTCCAATATTTCTAGCTTTTGGTTATTTATTTGAAAAAAAACAACAGGTTATTTCAAACTGAAGTATCTGTGCGGCATGCCCATTTTAATTAAAAACACTCCCATGTAACGGAACACAATTAGGTTTTTAAACTTTCCAACAACTAAATTCAATTTTCCCATATAAACTTAAAAATCTAAACAATGCATTTTTACTCTTTCCATTTTACAATTTGCTGACAAATTACTTTGAATTGTAGTAGCTTATTTGATTCATGGGGATAAATTCATTGATGCATGGCCAGGGTCACTAATGTAAGTAGTTGCAGACGATCGATTGACGTCATTTGGATATCATTTCGCATCCCTCGTGTAAAGGTTCCTCAAATACACCACACAAACTATTTTATATTTTGGTGAATAGGAGCATCATTTGTATTAGTGGCATCATTACGCCATGTACTGGTTAACTATTTTGATTTAACTTGTTGCTAGTGATCTGTGAGTATAAACCACGTTGCTTTTTCACCGCCTATGGACAGTGATGAATTAGCGAATTCATCACGAACAACTTCCTATTTCTGGAATGTTCCTAGCGTCCGTTCAGTGTGCGGCTTGTTTGTGCGGAAGGGAGAGCCTCTTGTCACGATTTCTGTACAGTAAGACAGCAGGCGATGTATACAGGAACTCAGAACGTCACCAAGGGGAAAACTCGAGTCTCGACGGCTCTTCTCCCAATAAGTGCGGATTACGTTGTTTTCGAAAAGGTGAATTACACGTGCGCTTTATTTTTAGCTAAAAATATTTTGAATCTATTCAAAATTTATTCAAATATTTCTACATGAGGGGAAAAGTGCAGTAATTAATCATACGATATTATAAATTCATCGAGCTTTTGCCTAAAGGAGGTAGGCCACGAAGGGTGGAAATCTGCCTAAAATGGTAAAATTAAAGTGAAATTTCTACAAATTTATTCATGGCAAAAATAATAGCCTATGTTATTGATAGATTATCAGAGTGATAAAATTTTTTGCGAGTTTTGCATTTGGTGTATCTAAGCATTTAATGCCCCAAACATCATGAAATATCATAAAATGCAAGAATTTGCTTAAAAATTCACCACATTTTTTGTGATAAAAACGAAATTTGTTATAGAGCCACAGCCTTGGACCAAATTTTTATTTTTTGTCAGTTTAAATACTGCATGCAGGAAGGTTCGAAATTTTTTATAACATCTTCTTGGTCCAAAGCCTGTGCAATATATTAAAACCAGATTTTCACCACTCTTCTCACAAAACCAAGTCCAGTGAAAACCCTTATTGTCGATTATCTCCAACACACCTGGACATCTTGATGGGAAATTATACATTAGCCTAAATTCCAGCTACAATGCATGCTGCTATTTACTTTACCCCTCCCCTTTTCATTAGTTGTACGGTATTACGTCACCTCTGAAATACTTTGTTAAATGTTATATGAATGACTGTATACTGGAATTAAACGATGTTTAATTTTGCAAGAAATCTTCTGTTTTCCCTTTGCGCTACCAAAGAATTTGCAGGATAGCAAAACTGCCAGTTCTTATTTTGTTGAGCTCCCTAACTTAGCTTGGGCCATTCCCCGGGGAGCTTACAATATTTATCAAAGAATTGAAAATAAAATTTAAAACATTGTTTGTGGGATGTTAATTCGTGGGTAAAAGTTGACCACGAAATCCACGAAACATTTGGTTCCCCAACGAAACCAATGCATGATTCCACAATATCAATCCTATAAGTTCCTACACGGGATTGGGGCAAAATGGACCCTTGGCATTAAACCAGAGGTAGGACGCAGTTAAGCATTCCACTGCATCATCATCACATCCGCCGTGGATTGCCTTAGCCCCTAGAAAAGTAAAACTGTTTCTTTCTAAATACATAAGTTATTAGGTTCTTAGATAATCGCCCCACAATTATAGCTATTTATTACTCTTCAATTTGTGGTAGCGATATCATAATAAGGAATTTATATTCTTATATATAACTCATCACTAATGTCATTGAACTTTGACAAATTTATTTATTTTTTGTTGACCAAGTTCAGCTCTTCTTGTATACAGGAAGAGAAACGTATCTTGCCTGCACCTGCTTCCTTCCTTAAGAACAACTAAGCTTGCAATACAATTCGTTTTTCTAAGGAACTCTTTTATCTATGTCCAAAATACCATATGTATTATACATGTCTACTATTAGAACATACTATTGTAATATCTTCCATTCAAGATTAGACTTGCTTATGAAAGATGGTCTATCTCAAAATATTAAATGATATGACGATGCAGCCATCTGTCGCTTCACTTATAATACTTCATGCAATATGCCTCTCGTTCTGTTTTCACTTGCAAGTAGTTCTTTCCAAGTCTCGCCAACTTCTCCTACAAGGAAGGATTTATCAGGATTTATATACGTAAATTAGTTTCTGAGTGAATGTACTAGTTGCTTCTCTAATATTGTACCCATCTTTAATCGTCCCATATTTATTGTAGAAGTAATCATTTTCTTGATATCTATTCTGTAGCTACGGGTATCTCCTAATCAAGTGAAATAATAATTGTCAAAATATGGTTACCTTGATTACGATTAAAAATGAGGAGATAAGTGAATCGGTAACATATGTCATAATATTCCATACGGAAATACAAATAAAGGTTGGACAAACACAGACCTGATTATACACCAGTAGTGGAAATGGTGCCCTGGAGGAATACGCATAGCCTGGTCGACCGGTTTACACCCGCCGTGCCATACTTTGATTCGGGTAAACGAGCATTAATTCGTGGCAGGTTAATTCAAAAATTTACGTGTATAAAAGAGCGCCGTTCTTAACAATTACTAGGCAGGCTTGAACCCAAATGGCAGATTGAGTTTGACAAGCTAGACCATTATAGCAACCATAGGAATTTGCAAATGCATGCTCTAAACCCTGCATCATTCAGATTTGTTCGTCACAGGCCTTGCGTTGATTTGAAACCTGATCATACGCCAGAAACAAGTTTTCTTGCGTATCTAGGTAGCTCAGTTGTTAAAAAATTTCCGCTTCGCAACCGGGAGGATCCCCGGAGTTCGAGTCCGGCTCATGCCATGGCCCGTCAAACTTTAAAAATTGTGGAAAATAGGTTGTGATTGCTCCTTCGCCAAAATGCTATTCATTTTAGAAGCCAGAATCATGGGGTCTTTTGATTAATGACCTTTAAACAACGGAGTTTTCGTGTTCATTGGTATGTGTTGGCACGCTAAATAAACTTTTCATTGCTACGCCCTGAGCGCTAAGCACCACATGTAAAGGTCTAAATTGTCGCGGTACTTCACTTACAACTGCTGACGCCTCAGTTGAGTGAAAAAAATTTCGACAGGACGTAAAACAAACAAAATGATAAATAATATTGTGCATTATAAAATTGGCGAAGTAACAAAGTATTAAACGTAATCGTGGTCCCCCCCCCCAAAAAAAAAAAAAACCACATTACAAAAATTGACGTGTAGGGCAACACGGACCTTCCGACAAAAAGCGAAGACAGGAGCAAGGTTTGCCATGGAGGAGTAAGCATCTTCTCTGACCGGATCAAACACCCGCCGTGAGCCCCTTAGTCCCGGGAAACAAAATGTAAACGGGGTTTACCCGT